>JAMSGN010000112.1:0-165754 GCA_030462905.1 Jamesozyma gamospora
ATGGCAGCAGAAGAAGCAAGTAATAAAGCGGCGGCAGTTGGGTTCATTTTTAAAGTAATTAGTAAAGTGGTTGAGTTGTATGAGTACAATGATATTATATAGATTATAATTAAATAACAAGAATAATAATAATTGAGAGTTACGATTGATGAAAAAACTACAATTTTGCTTTCTTTTTATATTAATTTTAACAAGAATTATTATCATTAAACGTGATTTAACGAGTAGGTTTAGTATTTGAGTACATTCAATGTCTATATGGTTTCTTCTAACTTTTTTGTGGTTTAATTTGAAAATCTTAAAAAATATCGTTTATTCAAATATTTAATCAGTTGTAGATACGAAAATGTTACATAAAATTATATTTTCACTAATAACCAAAAAGAAAAGAAGCGAAATATTTTTAATTACGTGTAACTATAGTAAATTACAAAACATTCTGGGGTTCTAATAATTGAGAAACTATACGATTTTATGCACATGCGGAGCCGTTTTTTAAAGTAATAGAAAGGTTCTTAGTTGTTTTGTAAAGAAAGTTTTTTAAGAAGGATATAATTGCCTCGAATAAAATTAAAATTACTGCATATGGCCAGATTTATCTGATAATTCAATCTTTTTAGTAGTTTATTTTAAACGAATCATTTAGTTAAACGGCATTTCTGTCACTAAAAATAAAATATCGCGTGGTGACAGAAAAAACAATTTCTATTTTTGCTGTCGTAAAAGAATAATTTCTTATAAAATTGTTAGAATTTCAAGGTGATCAGGCACTTTCAACAAGTTATTAAATCTATTATATAATTGTTTAGGGGTTAATTAAAACTCATTATGTTTCGAAAATAAATGATCTTGAAGAATGTTACTTACCCCTGTGTTGAAATTTGAAATCAGGTGCTAATGGATGTGTTTTTATTTTCGTAGTTCGAAAACATTTTGCAAGTACTCAACTGTTTTTTATTTTATTAATATTTTTTTGCTATCAAATTGGTTTTTTTTTATGTTTTGGAATTATTTCTTGGAAAATTCTTCAATCATTGCAAATTAAAAACAAAAAAGTAATTTAAAAAACAATATATAATATTCTTCATATACAAATACTATTTAAAATTTATAAAAGTCATTAAAAGAAAAGACAATAAATTAGAGTCATCATTTAATTTTTGTTTCTTTTCAATTGGTCATAGTAGCCCAAGCAGATTCGATTTCTGGTTCTAATCTACTAGAGTACCATGGTAATTTGGTGATCATTGAGGAAACACCTTTCATGTCAACGTCGGAATAGTATGAGGTGTATGAATCATCAGTGGCAGTGGCAGCGGCTAAACCAAGAGCTAAAACACCTTTTGGTAAGTTGAAAATTGTAATACCAGAACTTCCACTCATTGCTAAGTTAACGTAATCATTTAAATTAGATTGAACATCATCAACGATAACATTTAATTCGGTGACTTGTTTAGCTGTTAGAGTAGTTTTAGCAGAAACAATGGCAGCAGAAGAAGCAAGTAATAAAGCGGCGGCAGTTGGGTTCATTTTTAAAAATATAGTAGAGTAGTTGAGTTGTATGAGTACAATGATATTATATAGATTATAATTAAATACAAGAAAAAAACTATGAATTGAAATCCTTACAAAACTTCATCTTTTACCTTCCTTTTATATCTTTTGAAAACATTACTATCCGTTTATTTTTAGTTCAACTATTATGTTTGAGGCATTTATTGTTCAACTATATCGTTACCACTATGTTTTTTCTACAAACGTTATAACTGTTCGTTAATACTTGTAAATACGAACGTTTCATATAACGAATTAACATATATTTGTTGAATATACTAAGAAAAAGTATTAAGAATGCAAGACACTCATCATAATCGTATATTATACTAAAATGCCGGAGTTCCCAGTGTGAAAGAGACTATACGATTCAAACTTTTAGTAGAAGGGTCTTTTACAGTTTCATAGTACCCAATTTTAAAAAATTTAATTTAAATTTAAAGTTTTCATTAATTAAGACTACATTTCATTAAATTTAATCATTAATTAAACTAAACGAATCCTTGATTAAACGATGTTTCTGTCATTAAAAATAGAAAATCGCGTTGTGACAGAAATGAAAATATTCATATTTCTGTCGTAAAAAAAAAAGATTATTATGGAGATATTTGGGTGTTTTGTCTGAATAAATATATTATTCATACTCAAATATCGTTAATGGTAACCTTTCATTTTTGCATAATACAATTATTTTTCAAAAAAGTTTTTATTCTATTGCAAGATCATTGCTCAAAAGATATTTGACATATTCAAATTCTTAGTTTATTTAAATATTATAGCAGGAAGACTGAAATACATCCATATACCAGCTTACTTGTAAAACTAAGATTTTTTTCTTGAAAAATTCTGAAAAATTACATAATTTTAGTATAATATGTCAAATATAAGTTTATGTATTGGGGAACTGAAAATCTAGCATATCTTATATGAGAAAACGTTGTACTCTTAAGGTCCGTGTTGGGTCAATCTATTGCAGTCGATATTACACTTTAAATATTATTTATTATCTAACTTTCAAAAGAAAATATATGCAAACGTATATTAGTCTTATGGCTACTTTCCTCAAAAAGTATGAAAACTTTTTGCAGTCTTATTGATGTGACTACATATGGTTGACATCTGATATTGTTATCCAATAATAAACCTATTTTCCTCTTGTTTCAAATACCCTTCAATTTATACTTAGTCTTAAATGTGTACTTGCTAAACATATTACTTATTTCAATTTTCCTTTGATATCATTTTTATCTTTTGTTTGGAAAACAGATTTAATGGATAAGATTAAAATTAAGAGAGGAAAATCTGATGAAATAAGGGTTTTATTTTACAATTTACAAATTTTTATTATATCATTTTTTTTTACATGGTTTAAATTAATATTTTTTAAAAATTTATCAATTTCCTATTGGTTGTAAAATATTATTATTATTAAATATAATAAAAAGTTTTTTTAAAAACGGTAAATTTAGTCATGTTACTTACAAAGATGTCAAGAAAGTTTTAAAAATAAATACAAGTAGCATTGATGTATTTTTCAATTTGGTCATAATTGCTTAATTGAATTCTATTTCTGACTCTGATTTTTCTAAGTTCCTACAACTATCTAAAAAATCAAGAATATTTCATTGTCATTAGTTAAGATTTCAAATTTACTCTTTTTTCTTTAGTTTTGCTTATCTTTTTTGTCTCATTGATAAGCTTAAAATGGGAAATCACGATTATTCAATTTTCTTGACTCTGTTAGAAAAAACTCGAGAAATTGACAAGTATAAAAAGGGGAAATTCAAAGAAACAGTGAAGACAAAGAAATATTGAGCAAAGACAAGTGTACAAAATGTCATTTAAAGCAAAGGAAAGATTATTAAATAAAACAATTCTAATTACAGGTGCTTCATCAGGAATTGGTAAAGCTACAGCATTAGAATATGTTACAATTTGTGAA
Source organism: Jamesozyma gamospora (assembly GCA_030462905.1). Lineage (NCBI taxonomy): Eukaryota > Fungi > Ascomycota > Saccharomycetes > Saccharomycetales > Saccharomycetaceae > Jamesozyma > Jamesozyma gamospora. The sequence continues at coordinate 3,497 of JAMSGN010000112.1, forward strand.
GGTAATTGTAAATTAATCTTAACAGCACGTAGATTAAATAAATTACAAGAATTAAAAGATGAAATTTTAAAATTATTTTCAAATTGTCAAATTTATATTGACGTGTTAGATGTTAGCAAAACTGAGACAATTTCTGGTTTTTTAAATAATATTCCTGAAGATTTTAATGATATTGATATCTTAATTAATAATGCAGGTTTAGCATTGGGATCTGAAAAAGTTGGTGAAATTAAAGAAGAATCCATTATTCAAATGTTTAATACAAATGTTGTTGGGTTAATAACTTTAACACAGTTAATTTTACCAAGATTTAAATCTAAAAATAGTGGTGACATTGTTAATTTAGGTTCTGTTGCAGGTATTGAAGCCTACCCAACAGGATCTATTTACTGTTCCACGAAATTTGCAGTACGTGCATTTAGTGATTCATTACGTAAAGAGTTGATCGACACAAATATTAGAGTTATCCTAGTTGCACCAGGTATTGTCGAGACAGAATTTTCTTTGGTGAGATATTCAGGTGATAAAGAACGTGCAGATTCCGTTTATAAAGGTGCCAACGCCTTACAAGCAGAAGATATTGCAGAACTGATCGTCTTTGCTACTTCAAGAGCATCACGTGTGGTTATTGCTGATTCGTTGATTTTCCCAACGACTCAAGCGTCTCCTTATCATATTGCGAGAGTATAAAAGAGAGAAAGAAAAGATGGTTTTTAAGTAGAAAATGTGTACTTCTTCTTATATAGAGATAATAAAATAAATACAAATATTTTATACTATTTGAAACATGATTGAAGGTATAAGAAAGGAATTGTTAAAAGTTGATACTGGTTATGGACTCATGTCATTGACTTGGAAATCACAACCCGTTTCCCTCGAGGATTCGATTAAAGCTATGTATCGTGTAGTTGAATTATCTAAACAAAATAATCATAAGGCTTTGTTTGATATTGGTGAGTTTTACGGTGATAATTTTATCAATTTGAAATACGTTAATGAGTTTTTCAAAAAATATCCAGAATTAAGAAATGATGTTCTTGTTTGTTGTAAAGGGGCTCTTGAAAACTCGACATTGCAACCACGTGGAAGTTACGACGATGTCTTGAAGAGTGTCGAACAATGTTACAAGCAAGTTGGTGGATGTATTGATATCTTTGAACCTGCACGTCTCGATCCAACAGTGGCTGACGAGGATGGTGTTCCAGTGCCAACGTTCGAAGCCTTACAACAAGCTATGAAGAATGGATGGATCCGTGGTGTAGCCCTTAGTGAAGTTACTGCTGAACAAATAGATGCAATAGCCAAAAGATATGCCTCATTGTTGGTTTGTGTTGAATTAGAATTCTCATTGTTTTCACCAGGTATTGTTGCAGATAATGAAGCTTCTGCTGCTTCTGTTGCTGCTCAATATAAATTACCTATCTTATGTTATTCCCCATTGGGTAGAGGTATGTTAACTGGTGCAGTGACTTCTGCAAGTGATATCCCAGATGGTGACTTTAGAAAAGTGTTAAAACGTTTCCAAGATGATTCAATTAAGAAAAATCTTGCTTTGGTTTCTTTTCTAAAAAAAATTATTGAAACTTACAATGACTCTATCACTTTACCACAAATGGCATTGGCATGGATTAAGTTTCACAATAATTTGACAGCTTTTAAAGACAAGACAAAATTTATTCCAATTCCAAGTGGTTCCACCGTCGACAAAATTAATCAAAATTTTGATGAAATTACTTCTTCAATGTCAGAACAAGAATTTAATGAAATCGATGAATTTTTAAACGGGTTCACCACTGTTGGTGATAGATACGAATTCGCCTGATTATTTATATATTCTATATAGCTTATTTTTATTATATTTTGCTTTTATAATGTTTTAACAAGTTTTTGATTTTTATGCGTTGAAAAAAATATAATAGAATAAAATAAACGTTACAAAACAAACAAGTCTTGAATGAAAAGAATAACATCTCTTTCAAATGATCACCAAATATTTTACAAAAGTCGTAGTCAAATTCAATCCATTTGGTAAAGAAGGTACGTTTATCTCATTTCGTCCGTTCAAAATCTCTACTTTTTACTAACCTCTATCATAGCTAAAACTTCAAGATTATTTTTATCTTCAATACCACCAAAACAAAGATTATTAAATACAAAGATACAATTAGATTTAATTGATAATAATAGTAATATTGATCCTTCAATCAAGATTGTTTTCAAAGATAAAAAAGAATTTGAATTTAATCCGTTAAACTCAAATTTTCTTGAATTATCAAATTTATTGGATTCCTATTCAAGAAAATTATTATTAAAAGAAAATATTCAAAATCAATAAATAATATCATGTATTTTATACTTTATATATCATGTAAATAATATCATATAATCAATTCATCTTTTTTTTTTGGTATATAATAAATTTTTAATAAATGAAAAAATTCAAAATTCAAAATTATAATAAACAAGAAACAACAAAGAAAATAAATAATAAATATATAACTTTCACTTTATTCAGTTTTCAAATTAGTATGGATTTACCTGATGAAGATACTATTCGTTTACTAATAACAACTGATAATCATGTAGGTTACAATGAAAATGATCCCATAACAGGCGATGATTCATGGAAAACGTTTCATGAAACTATGATGATTGCAAAAGATTATAACGTTGATATGATTTTACAATCTGGTGATTTATTTCATACAAATAAACCATCAAAAAAATCTTTATATAACGTTATTAAATCAATTAGATTAGCATGTTTAAATAATAAACCTTGTGAATTACAATTATTAAGTGATCCGTCTTTAGTATTTAATTCAAACGAATTTAATAATGTTAATTATGAAGATCCAAATTTAAATGTTGCAATACCAATAATGGCAATCTCAGGAAATCATGATGATTATACAAGTAATAATTCAAATAATGATCTTTTATCACCAATGGATATTTTACATTCAACAGGTTTACTTAATCATTTTGGTAAGACAATTCAATCTGATAAAATTGAATTATTCCCACTTTTATTTCAAAAAGGTAATACAAAATTAGCTTTATATGGATTAAACTCTATAAGAGATGAAAGATTATTTAGAACTTTTAAAGATGGTAATATTAATTTTCAAATTCCATCAATAATTAAAGATGAATGGTTTAATATCTTTTGTATTCATCAAAATCATACTTCTCATACAAATACACCTTTCATTCCAGAAACTTTTTTACCAAATTTTTTAGATTTGATTATTTGGGGTCATGAACATGAATGTATACCAAATTTTACATATAATCCAATTAGAAATTTTAATGTCTTACAACCTGGTTCATCAATTGCCACGTCATTATGTGAAGCTGAATCAAAATTGAAAAATTGTTTTATCATTGAAATTAATTATAAATCTTTAAATAAACCAAAATTAATTAAGATTCCATTAAATTCTGTGAGAACTTTTAAATTAAAGACAATTTCATTAAAAGATTTTCAATTTTTAAAACCAAATGATAAAGATTCAATATTAAAATTTTTAATTAATGAAGTTGAATCAATGATTGAAGAAGCAAATAATGAAACAAAATTAAAAATGGGTAAAGATTTTGATGATAATGATAATGATTGGTTAAATCAATTACCATTACCTTTAATTAGATTACGTGTTGATTATAGTTCATCATCAAACGATAATTCATTAGATTATCAACTTGAAAATCCAAGAAGATTCAGTAATAGATTTATTGGTCGTGTTGCAAATACAAATAATATTATTCAATTTTTTAAACCTAAAAATCAAAGGAAAAATAATAATAATAATAATAATAGTAATCAATCAAAGAAAAATAATTTTAATTTTAATGATAATATTAATATTAATGATAGTAATGATAATGGTGAATTAGAAATTCAATTTTTAATTAATGATCTTTTAAATAAGATGAATTTATCTCTTTTACCCGAAATTGGTCTTAATGAAGCAATTAAAAATTTTGTTAATAAAGATGAAAAATTAGCATTGAAAACTTTTATTGATAATGAAATTAGTAATGAAGTTAATTTATTAATTAAAAACTTAAACAATAATGAATATAATACAGATGATATTAAAAGTTTCATTAGACAATTTAAAAAGGATAATAGTAATGGTGGTAGAAGTAGTACTGATAATAGTAATAATTATAATACTATTGACCGTGCTACTGCTGCTAATAATAACAATAACAAAGATTCATCAATTGTTTTATCAGATAATGAAATTGACATGGATAAAACCAGTGAGAAAACTAATGAAGTACAAAATAGTAAGAACAAATCTGATGATGACGATCTAATTACTGTTAGTAGCGACGATGATGATGATTCATTTTATAATAAAAGGCCCAAAAAAATTTCAAATAATCAAAGATCAACGAGAACAAGATCAAATAATAAGACAAAGACACCTAAAACTGATGTTCTCAGTGCTTTATTAGCAAGAAAAAGAAAATAGGTTTATTTTGTTTACTCTAAATAATTTATAGATAATATAATATAATAATAAATTTTATTTACCCGCAAATTATTTTTTTTATTATGCAAATTTCAATATAATAAAATAAATATCTCGAGTAGTTTTTTCAATACAAAACTAAATAAATCAAGTGTGAATTAATCATATTGTAAAATGACTAAGAAAATCTTAATGTTACATGGGTTAGCCCAAACTGGTCCATATTTTGAATCAAAAACAAAAGGTTTTCGTACTGAATTAGAAAAATTAGGTTATACCTTATACTATCCAACTGCCCCAAACAAGTTTCCATCAGCAAATTTACCACCTTCGTTACTTGATTTTGATAACAATTCAACCACTGAAATTGTTGCATGGATTGAAAATGATGATATAGATAAGACCTACTTCTTACCAGATTCAACAATTAATTTTTTACATAATTATATAATTGAGAATGGTCCCTTTGATGGCATTATTGGTTTTAGTCAAGGTGCTGGTGTTGCAGGTTATTTAATGACTGATATTAATAAAATTTTAAACCTATCAATTGAACAACAACCTAGATTGAAATTTTTCATATCTGTTAGTGGTTTTAGATTTATTCCTGAACAATATCAAAAACAATATAACGAAAATCCAATAGATATTCCTTCTTTACATGTTAAAGGTGAGTTAGACACTGTAACTGAACCTATAAAAGTTCAAGCTTTGCACGATTCCTGTACAGAAAACACCAGAACTTTATTAACTCATCCTGGTGGTCATTTCGTACCAAATTCAAGAGGCTTTGTAAGAAAAGTTGTCTCTTGGTTAGAAAACATACAACAAGAACAAAATTAATCTAAAACTCGATTCTTTATATCTCTTTTTGAGATTCTCTTTATACAATTTTTTTTTAACAAATTAACAATATTTTTTTTCTTTTTTTCTTTATCAATGAAAATTTGATAAGAATAAATTTGAAAATTATAACAGAATATTTTGCATATAAAGATTCATTTTATTCATTTCTATAACTTATAAAAGTATTTCTTTAAACTAGACTTTGTAATTGTTTTCACTAACAATGTCTTCAAGAAATTTTTTACATATTTTACAAATTGTATGCGCAAGTACTTGGTGTTTATTTTCTGCAGGTATTATATTTGGTTTTGCTGCTTTTAAGACAATTCTTATTAAAGAAGGTGTTTATTCAAGTTATTGTCAATCAAATGACTTTTTCCAAAACTTTAACAATCTTGAAAGACCATGTACAGAACAAGATTTGAAGTTAAATTTAATGTTTACTATTGGTGCAGGTCTGACTAATATAATGGCATTACCAATTGGCTACATCCTTGATACTTATGGTCCACGTATTTGTGGTTTGATAGGTTCTTTAACTTTGATATTAGGTTCTTTATCCTTTATTTTTGCTAAAAATTTAATTAATTTATTTGATCCTTATTTATTTGGTTATAGTTTATTAGCAATTAGTGGACCGTTTGTATTCATTTCCTGTTTTCAATTAGCTAATTGTTTCCCAATTAGATATGGTACAATCTTAGCAATTTTAACTGGTTCTTTTGATACATCATCTGCTTTATTTTTAATTTATAAAATTTTTTATCAAAAATCAAATCAAGAATTTACATTACAAAAATTTTTTATGATCTATCTCTTGGTTCCAATTTTCATTATAATTTGTCAATTAACTATTATGCCAAAGAAATCATATAAAAATATTGAAAAAGTTAATAATGATTTACCAAATAATAATTCTGAAGAAATTGAATCACAAATTTTATTAAACAATGAAGAAGAAGAAAAAAGTAAAAAAGATAATATAGTTGGTCTTTTACATAACAAAACTGTATTAAATCAAATTAAGACACCATGGTTTTATTTATTACTAGTATTTGCAATAATTGCAATGATGAGAATTAATTATTTCATTGCAACTATAAGATCACAAGAAGAATATTTATTACACGATACTGAAAAAGCCATAAGGATTAATTCTATCTTTGATTTTCTTTTACCAATTGGTGGTATATTAGCAATGCCAATCATCGGTCAAATTTTAGATAATTTTAATACTTTAACAGTTTTATTTATCATTACAAGTTTATCAATTACTATAGGTATTCTTGGTTTAATACCAAATTCATTTTCTTTAAATTTAATTGGTATCATTTTATTAGTCATTTATAGACCATTTTTTTATACTGTGGTTTCAGATTATTGTTCAAAAATTTTTGGTTTTGAAACTTTTGGTACAGTATATGGTCTTTTAATTTGTATTAGTGGTCTTTTCAACATTTGTCAATCATTCTTGGACTCATTGACACAATATTTTTTCAATAAGAATCCATTTCCAATTAATTTTTCATTAGTCCTAGCAACTATTTTATCTTCAATAACATTAATTTCATTTGTTAAAGGACATGTTGACAAGAATGAAAAAGCTGACATGATCACAACACAAGAAACAACATCATACAATTCTATCTAGAAAATTAGCGACTTTTTACTTATTCTTATATGTTTTTACTTTATAAATTATAATTATTTACAAAAACTTTTCTTTAAATAAAATTTCTATATAAAACTTTTTTCATATTAAAAGAATTTGAAGCATTGAACGAAAATGAATATTGCCATTTACAAACAAAAGAGTACAAAATTGTATAGATAATAAACAGGTTTCTCTCATATATGATGACCTCAATCTTCGAAGTACCTCCTGAATATAATAATGGTATACAATATCAAATTTCAATCCTACAACAACAACAATCGTTTCTTCATGAAAGATTTTTAGAATTAAGAAAACAAGTAAAACCAATTAAATATCAATCGTATCAAAATTATTTTGATTTAAATTATTTAGATTATGAAGTATTATCTGATAGTGAATCTGAAGAACATGAAGATGATAAACAAGAATTAAAGGACAAGAAAAAATTTAAAAAACAAAGCATTTTCCAAAATAGAATTATTACAGCAGGTATATCAATTGATAGTATTATTGATGCATCATTGGAAAATGAAGAAAATAGAAGATCAATGAGAATATCAAGACAGAAAAAAAGTCATACTGTTAAGATTAAAAATAGAGCAAAATTAGCAAAAGTAACTTCGTTACCTGAACGTTGTGTTTCAAAGATGAGAAATCCATATAGAAAATCTGATACTGTTTTAAATGTTAAGGATAGATTTATTCCTGAAAGAATTCAAAATTCAAATTTAATTTTTAAACCTGTAAGTATGAAACAAATAATAACGGATAAAAAAATTAATAAAATGTTAAAAGAACTTGCTGGACCAAGAACTTAATTCAAATTCGCATAAAAATTTTTTTTCTATCAATATAAATAAAATATTTTTAAATATAATATATATATATATTACACAATAAGGCACGTCAGTACATTATAAAATCAAGTTTCAAGATATAACCTTTAAATTTTCATAATGAGATGGATTTTCTTCCATTAAACCACGTTGAGCTTGTCTTAATTTTAACCAAGTAACATTTTTAAATGCATCTTTATCCTTCGTTTCATTTAAAATATCAGAATTTTCTGTAGCAATTAAACATATAGCATCAAACCCACCTGCACCTGGAATAACACCAGTTAAAACACCTTTTAATTTCATACATTCATCAAGTAAAGTTGTTTGTACTAATGGTTCAATTTGAGCACCAGATTCTTTTGTAATCAATCTAAAATTTTTTCTAATTTCATAAACTGCATCTTTAATTGATTTTAATTCATCAAATTTTTCAATTTTTTCTTTATCATTTATAGATTCTAACATTTCTTTATAATAATTTGAATTTTCTTGACTTAATTTATTTAATTTTAAACACAATTCAATAACTTTCATATTATTTTTATTAATTTCGTCATAAACTTTTGAACTTGATGGTTGATTTTCTGCATACCATTTTTTAACTTTTGTAACAAGTTTAACAGTTTCAGAACCACTATTAACATCACCCATGACTAATTTTAAGCCTTTTGGTAATTCAATTTGATTAGTTAAAATTTTCCAATCAACTGTATCAATTAATGTCTTTAAAGCTTTATGATATTGTTCTAAATGATTTAAATTTAAAACTGGTAATTCTCCAATAATTTCTGGTGGAAATCTTTTATAAATAATTGAACCATATGTGGCTGCGGCAACATCAAATCCACTACCAATTTTACCTTGTGCTTGACAATGTGCTACTTGTGCTAAATTATGAACAATTTTTAAATGGTCTGAGTTAAGCACATTAAAATTTGCCATGAATACAGAACTTAATGCTGTAGTTAGCACTGTAACTAAACCTGCAGATGAACCTAAACCAGTCTTTGGAACATCAACAATACTTTTTTTATGAAAATTAAAACGTTTATATTTGTTTCCTACAACGACACAATCATCTTGATTATGATATTCAGGATCAGAATAGATATCAATTGTAATTACGTTTGGTTTCCCGTCAATATCATAAAAATAATTACAAACATTAAAGACAACTTGTTCAATGAAAGGATTAGATAAGCTGTTGTCTTCTGATGGAACAAACCCACGTTCTTTAAGTACAGTATAATTCCATTCATCATCATTGAATTGAGAACTTCTAACTTTGATTTTTAAACCATTAATGGAAGAATCAGTGACTGCTCCAACAACAGCATGCATACGAGCTGACAATGCAATTATAAATGATTCATAACGAGGTTCTAATACTAAATAACCACCAACTAATAAGGCTTTCCCTGGTGCACTAAAGGATCTCTTTTCAACCATATCTGCTTAAAATAGGTATATAGCTTAATTATTCAATTTATGTGTGAAAATTTAGTGTTTCTGCTAGTAATTCTATTTCAAATTGTATGTGGCTTTATATTCTTTTCGCTTTTAATATTCGCTTGGAAAACAAACGAACTTAAATCCGATGCCAACGAAAACAAATTCATTTTATTAAACAAATGATAAAAAAGGATTATTTAGAAACATTCATTGTTAAATTACAAACTTCAGTAACATTAAACTAAGTAAACATATACAACTATTTAGTCTTGTTAAGTTTTTTCTTTTTGGAACCGTTTCGTTTAGAGTTTTTGGAATTATCTTGGGATTGATTTTCTGTAATTGCCCTCCTTCTCTTTTTGAGGTTTCTCTTTGCTTTCTTCAAAGATTTCTTAACTTTGGGTTTAGAAACAGGTTTTTCTTCTTCAGAGTTCTCTGTATTTGGTGGTGGTGAAACTTTGTTTTCTGTGCTTTCAACACCTAAATCATCATTGTTATTTTTCTCTTGTATTTCACTTTCAAGTTCTATCTCTTGTGATTTAATATTATCACCATCATTGCTTAAAGAAAATGAACTACTCTTAATATCTTCATTCTCATTTTTTACACTTTCATCACTATTCGAATCGTCTTTATTTTGTTCAATATGTACAGACACAACATTTTCATTCTGTTTTTCTGAAGAATCAAGATTGGTATCTTCGGATTCGACTTTGATTGGAATAATTTCTTCATCAGGGTTTTCTTCACCTAAAGTGTTTGTTAAATGTTCGTTTTCATCATTTTCTTTTAAGTTTTCACTCTTTTCATTATTATCATCAGATACTGGAGTCAATTCCAATTTTTCATCATTTTGTTCGAGGTATTCACTTTCTTGTTGTTGTTGCTCACTTTCATTTTTAGCATTTACCATTCCAATTGCATCTGATTTTTCATCACTTGCTACTACGCCTTCATCATTTTCTTCATTCAATCCCTGCTTGTCATCATTATCTTCAAAGTCCCCGCTCTCTTCACCACTGTTATCAGATACTGGAGTCAAATCAACTTTTTCCTTAGTTTCTTCAAAATTTTTATTGTCTTTTTGCTCCTCATTATTATCTTCATCATGTATCATTGCAATTGTATCTGATTTTTCATCATCATCATGTTTTTCATTCTGTTCATTTACATTGTTATTATCAGATACACCAGCTACATTTGAACTTTTAATATCAAAAGGATTACCATTTTGTTCAGCACCGTCAATTAAAACCGGAACTGAAGATATTTCATCAGGACTTTCAGTTTCTTTTGAAGTAACGTCCATATCTTGATCGTTTACAGGAATGTTCACATCGTCATTATGTACCGTATGATCTACCTTTTCGTCCGTTGGCTCCAAAACTAAATGTTCCGATTTCTCATTACGTTCTTGATTAACTTCAGCAGAAATTATATCAGATTCCATTCCTAAGACCTGTTTGTTCATTTCGGGAATAGATTCTGTAAATACAGGTTCGGTGTTTACAACGTTTTGACCAAACACGATATCTGTTTCATCCATATCAATATCTAATTCAGAATTTTCATCTTCTTCAATAGGTTGGTAAGTTCCTTCAACAGATCCAATGGAGTTAATAGAATTATCAGTAACCATCTCTTCGTTGGAACCATTATCTTTATTTTCTAATAGATCAGTCAATGATTCTAGATGTTCTAAGGATTCCAATATTTTCGTTTTTCGCTTAAATGGCTCATCATTACTTTTTTCAACAATAATACTTTGATCAGAATATTCTCCCGTACCTAAAAGAAAATCGTTAATTTCTTTAAGATTACCATGAACTTTATAAGGTTGGCTATTTTCTTGAATATTTGCATCTGATTTATTTCCTTGTAAATCGGTTGATCCTCTATCAATTGACTCCTTCATTGTTCTATCATCGCCATTATCGTTTCTTTCAACATTGCCATCCTGTACTTCTGAGTCAAGATCTGGATTCACCAAATTTTCTGGTTCTTCATTTTCTTCTTGTTGTACGGCTTCATAATCATTATCGGCAGATATAACGTCGAGTTTTTCGACAAATTCATTTGCAAAATTTGCGACGTTCTTAATACCAGATTTTAAAGATTTTAAGGCACGAACTGGAGAAGAAAGTAATTTCTCTGCAACGCTGGAACGTCTTAAATCAGTTCTATTATTCTCAATATTATCAGTTGTTTCTGGCGTAACATTTGTCACAGACTCTTCGTCCTCAACGTCAAAAGTATCGTTACTTTCACTTTCAATTTCTATAAATTCATTTTCCTCATTATGGTAACCCTTTTGATCTTCGTTATCTTTGTGCTCAGTAATAAGTTTTTCAATTGTTTTACTGGTTGGGTTTTGTTCTTCATTAGCTACAGTTCCCATATTCTCTGAATTGAATTTGCTTTCTGGAGACAATTGCCTATTTTCAACTGATTCAATATTGTCATCAATGCCTTCATCCTTACTGGATAATTCATTTTCTAAAGGTTCTTTACTCATATTTTGGTGATCCAAACTCACAACAGAGTCAATTCCTAAATGTTGATTATTAATGGTTATATTTTGACTAGCAACATTTTTTTGAGATTTTTCTGATTGTAAACAGCTCGAACTTTCAACATTTTGTTCTATTGTAAATAATTCACTAGAAGTGATTACTTGATTTTGTTTTAAACGATCTTCAGAGAAAGAACTACCAGTTTCTTGTTTTGACTCGTCAATTAGGGGTGGATCATTGATGTTAACTGAATCGTTATCTTTATTATTATTATTATCAATACCATCCCTTTTAGAAATCACTACATTCGTGGCTTCAACAGATGACATATCATCGTCTTTTTCAGAATCTTCAAAAGGTTCTTTATTATTATCATATTGCTTTTCTTGACCTTGAGCATTAGGATTAAAAATTTCAGGAGTTTTTAAAATGTCATTATCAGTCAAATTTACTATACTATACTTTGGTTCATAATGTTCACTAACTTGAGGTTTATCTTTTTCAGGTTGTGTTTCATTTTTATTATTTAAGTGTTTGATAGACTCTTCAATTAAACTTGCATTATATAAATCACTGTTCAAATTTGGTTCTGCTACTTCTGGAACGTTGTGAAAAGAAATAGCTGGTTCTAAAACTGTTACATATTGTGACGAATCTTCCTCAATATTTTCACTTTTCAGTTCAGATGATAAATTATTGATATTTTGTTGATCGATCATAGTACTATAACTTTCTAGATTTTCTGTAATCAGTGCTTCGTTCATGGTACTGTTAATCATATCTGCTCTTTCTGTATTTAAAGGCGTGATTTCCCTTTCTTGTTCTTCAAAAATTGCAAATGACGGATCTTCTTGACTAACTTTAGGGCTCTCAGGCAAAAGTTCAGTAGTTTTTTTGTTAATTGTAGTTAAAGTTTGTTCAAGAATTTCTTTAGCATTAGGGTCCGAAACTGAACCAAATGGAGATTCATAAAATGGTGATACATATGAAACTGATGGTGGAAATATTTCAGCATTATCTTCATAAGATGAAGAACTGTAAACTGAACCAGAAATAACAATTTTATATTGTAGATTTTTCGATTCTTTTTTTGTTCCAACTTTTGGTTCTGTTACCCTCTCATCATTTTTTTCTTCTTCAAAGGTAATATTTTCATCGGCAGAAAAATATATTGAATTACCTTCAAATGAGACATTTTCATTTTCATTACTCGTTGGGATTATTTCTTTCTTGAATAAAGTTTTCAAAAGATTTTCATTTTGTTTTTCGAAATCTACAATATTTTTTTTCATTTCTTCGATAGATTCAGATTCAGTAGTAGGCTGATCATTTTCTTGTATACTATCAAGGTCTTTGTCAGTTTTTAGATCAGAAGTTTCATTATCAATTACACGTTTGTTTTCAGCTTCTTCATCAATTTGATCATTAGATTTATCAGAAAAACCGTTATCTGATATATTTCCTTCAATTTTAGAACTGTTGGTTGACTCTTGACCAATTTCAACATCCTGAACCATTTTTGAACTTTCAATCCCCTTAATTAAATGTTCAAATGCATTCTGTGAATTTAATGGATTTTCATTTTCACCAGCCGAAGAATTTATTTGATTAAAGACAGTATTTGCAAGCGCAGCATAGTCAATTTCTTGACCGTTTATATCATTTTTTTCTAAATCTTCTTCTGGTTCAGATTGCATGTCACCATGAAATTCATCTTTTAAATCTTCATTAACACTTTCCTCACTACTTTCAATTTCAAAAATTTCAGGTTGAGGTTCATTTATTTGGTTTCCATTTTCCACAGAATTTGGGCCAGAATATTCCATTGACTGATGATCGACTTCGGAGGATAAAGATTGATTGATGAAATTATTTGGAGAAGGATGGCCTTCTGATGAACTATAACTTTTTTCATAGTTATTAGAAGAATCATAATGAGAATTATTACCACCTACGTTGGTTTCATTGATTTTAACGTTGCGCGGTCTCATAAATTTGTTCATTAAATCAATTTGTTCTTGATTGATTTCTTCACTGTCATTTTCATCACTGTACTCATTATCATCATTAAATTCTTCTTCATCATTATCATAACTTTCATTTATTTCTTTTTCAGTGTTTGCTTCTTCTCTTACAATGTTTTCATTGTGGGTATATTTGTTTATAGCTTGTTCAATGATATTACTTGTAGTTAAGAGGTCGTTTGAATCCTTTGAAATATCTGACTTCATAAGATCGTAAACAGTTGCTTGAGCATTTTGGTTTTGTTCAATTTCATGATCTGTGACATTATATCTTTCTTCATGATCATAATCTTCTGAATTATAATATTGATTTTCTTCTTCATAGTGATTAGAATATTGTTCCTCACTGTTATTTGAATATTCAACTTCTTCATGATTTTCATCACTTGTGCCAAGATCAGCTTTAGAGTAGCCTTCTTCTGTAACTAATTCTTCTTGTTGGGCACTTTCTTCTGAACCTAGTTCTTCTTCTTCGGTACCTTCAGAAAGTGATTGTGAGTAATTTTCTTGGTTTTCAGGATTCATTTCTTGTTCTTCATCTTCATCTGATAGAATGACAACCAAATCATCATTTGTTTGATCAGGTGTAATTTGATTTTCTTTGTTGTCAATTCCATCAAATAAATTATCATAATTTTCTTCATTAGTTCCTTTAGGATACTCATCACTTATTTTTGTTTGTTCTTGTTCCTCTTCTTCTTGTAAACCATCCATTATAGTTCCATCTATATCTTTATACGATGTATCATTCATACTCTCATTTGTTTGTTCAACTGGTTCATTCAAAATTTCTTCTACCAAATTATCTGTTATATGTTGTTTTCTATCAAGATCTTGAATTGTCTCTTTAAATTTAATATCTTCTTCTTTTAAATTGGATAGTATCCCTTTTGCTCTATTAATCAATGAGTTAACCCAATTAAGAGCTTTTGTGCTATCTCTATGTACACTATCAGTTGTGACATTATGATTTGAATTAGTATATCTTGAAGGTTTTGAGATTTTGTAATTTGTTTTTGTTGATTGTTGTCTCATGTTGTTTCGATATCTTTTTTGATTGAGATGAGAATCAAAATGTTTCAATTTTCTTGTTGGAGTCTTCAAATTTAACCTTTTTATATTGTTTTCACCTGTCATTGTTTGATGTTCTGTTTAAACGGAAGACAGATAACAATACTGAACGATTTGTATACAATTCATATTGATTAATATTTGTTCAATACATGTGTTTGATGTTTACAATAATTTGTATCGAAAACTGTTTTGGGAAACAAACAAATAAAGGAAAATCGTTTTGCACGGCAAACACGTAAAACTTGCAAAGAAAACGTGGATATCATAAAAAGTTGTTGGAGTATCTTGTCGAGGTTTGCCATGTTGTCTTTATTCTTATTCCTGTGCATCAGTAAGTCTTGTCAATTGGTCTCATCAGTACCTAGACTTTCTTATTTTCGATCCCTGGGAAACAGTTCAAACTCACCACAACAAAAAACGAACAAACAACATCTTACATCGAGTTCATCACTACAAAAATCAATAAAAAATTTGCAAATCCAATCGCTGGAATTTTTCACTATCAATTTATCTTTGATTTTCCATTTGCTGGTTTAAAAATAGTTGGTTGTTCTTTATGTCGAACAGAAAAAAAATAACCGCTTTGTACAAATGAAAAATAATTCAATATTGGTAATATAAACTACATAATAAGAATAAGTTTCACACCTACCAAACAGAAATTAGATGCGAAATGGAAATTGAATTACCTAAAAATCAAATAAAAATCAACTATTTTGATCCGTTTGATTTGTTTGAATCGGTTAGATCGCAATTTGAAGAAATAAGTCCATTAGATAATATTCGTTGGAAACCACCTTCAAATGGAAATACTATAAAGACTGTTAATAATTTAACACTTCAATTTATTACGGAGACTTTAAAGTCTGATATAGGTAGCCATATCACTTATCGTGGTATTCCATATATTAGATTTATCATCGTATCATGTAGCTCTGTTGATGAATATCGTAGTAAAGTACGTCCATTATTAAGACAATGGTTACCTGAAATTGATTTGAAAAATGAATTTAGTAGTATTCCTATTATCTTTTTTTATTCAAATACAGAGGTTGTTGATAGTAGTAATTTATTCAAGAGTGTAACTATTTTAGAGAAGATAATGAAAGATTTTTCTGGTATACAAACATTAGAATTGAAAAGTGTTTATAAATCTATTGATGAAAAGAATGAATTTTGGAATCAATTAGCTCAAAGAATTAAAATTTATTTATTAAAAATTTTAGAACAACGTTTAACATATCTTGAACATTTATTAACTGTTAATATTAAAAATACTGATGAATATATTAATATGCAAGGAATTAATTCTATTGAATCTATTAATAAATTTAAAGAGAGAATTTTTTTAAAAGAAAATTTATTGAATTTATATTTAGAGTTTAATCTTTTTGAAGAAGGTATTACTCAATTATCAAGTATCGAAGAAGATCTTAAAAAATTTATCACTATTGATAAGAATCCTTTATTAAATGGTACGTTAGAGATTCCATTTACTTTTAAATTAGATGACAAGATTAGTTCAATAACAAATATGATTAAAAATAATAAATTAAACAAATTTGATGTTTTGAAATTTTTTTTAATACGTAAATTAACTTTATTACGACTCGAAGAAGAAGATATGAGACAGAAGAGTAATTCTAAGAATTGTGACACTAATACTATATTAATACAAATATTTGAATTATTAAAAAATTTTCTTCTTACCATTGATAAAACCTTTATAAATGACGAATATCTTTTAGAATTCAAATATTTCTTTATTGAATCAATCCTTAATATAATTCCTGAAGAAAAAATTATTAATTCATGGATTATTAGTGAATTATCTGCTGAATTATTACTAATTAAACGTGATTGTTGGTTACATGGAATCTTTTGTACCAAGAGTTATATATTAATTGACAAAGCATTTCCAAATGATACAATTGTTTATTCTTTTCAAAAATTAAAGGATTCATATGAAACTAAAGAAAAAATTCATGAAACTTTTATGAATTTTAATAAAAAATTAATTTTGTACTATAGTAAATGTAATGGTAAAAGACAAAGAATTATAGATATACTTTCCACTGAAATTGGTATGTTACATTATCAAAGAAAAGAATATCAAAAGACTATAACAATGTTTCTTTCATGTTATGAATATTATATTCAATCAAAATGGGATAATATTGGTTTAAAGATATTAAGAGTCTTTGTTGATTCATTAATTAAATGCCCAAATATTAAGACATTAGATGTTGATAATTCAATAATTTCAATTTCAACTGTATTAAGTAATTCATTTTTAGATATTTTGAAATTATCTGATAATCAACAAGAGAAAGAAGAAATTTGGGACAATTTTGTTAAGATTCAAAAAGATAAAGAAATTAATTTAATTCATTCAATGGATCAACTTTGTGAATTTGATATAATTCAAAAAAAAGTTGATATTAATAGAGCTAACGTATATTCAATAAATTTATGTATAAAGAATATTGGTTTCCCATCAACGATTCAAATAGATAAGATTAATTTAAAGTTATCCAAGATTGGTCAAGAAAATAGTAATAAACACAAGATTTTATTTGAAAAATCAAATGTTGAACTATGCTTAGGTGAAAATTCTTATGATTTAGAATGTAAAGAAATTGAATTTGGTGATTTTTTCCCAGTATCATTAGAGATAATTATTGGAGGTACAACTTTAATGAAAAAATTTAATTATAATGATATAGATTTAAAAAATTTTAATGATAATTATTTAATTAAAATATATGAACTTTGTCATGAAGATTCTTTTATTGTAAACATTGAACAATCGAAGATTTTAAAATTAGGTGAATGTTCACTAGATATTATTGTTAATAATAATGAAAAAATTAAAGATTCCAAGATTGAAATTATAGTCCTGGAAGATAAAATTACTTCATTATTACCAATAAAATTTGATGGCAAAAATTGTATAACTATTGAAAATTTAATTGATAATACAATCATACCTTATGATATTTTAGATCAAACAACATCATTTTATTTGGAAGTCAATACGACATTTCAAAGAAATGATGAAGAAGGTATATTTAAAGAAAGTAAAAAAATTTTTATTGAGTGTTATCTAGCTGTTTCTGTATCAGTTGAAGATATTTTTAAAAAAGATTCATTTTTTTTCAAATTTCTTTTAAACTCATCTGTTAAAGAAGAACCAATTTTATTACATGGTTCAACATTAGAACAAGATA
Organism: Jamesozyma gamospora; assembly: GCA_030462905.1. NCBI lineage: Eukaryota > Fungi > Ascomycota > Saccharomycetes > Saccharomycetales > Saccharomycetaceae > Jamesozyma > Jamesozyma gamospora. Next base: position 21,619 of record JAMSGN010000112.1, read on the forward strand.
AAAGTGATTATGATAAATATGAAATTATTGGTAATTATGAACCTGATTATACGGTTATTTTAAAATCGTCAATTGAAGAAAGTTGTTTAAATTGTTATAGGATCAAGACAGAGACAAAATTTGATAGTGAACATGATTTATTTAATTTGAGAGTCAAATATAATACTTTAAATAGACAACTTGATTGTTTAGTTACTGATGCCATTTTATTGCAAGGCGATGTTGAATGGTTTGAAAAATTTAAAAAATGGCAATTTTTTTGGAATAACAATGTTTTACCAATGCTTAACTATGACTATACAGAATTTTTCGAAAAAAAAAATATCAAGTTATCTAACAATTTTAATAATGAACAAAAATTGAATAATATGGAAAATACCATTAACAATAAATTGTTTATTGATTCATTTGTTAAGGAGAAAATGTTAAAATGTTTAAAATATATTAGAAAAGGTTACAAGATCAGTAACATGGATATAGATAGTTACACTAGGAATCTTGAAGCTAAAGAGCTTATTGTTCCTGTAGAGCTTCCAGAATTTGAACATTTTTACCATGTTAAGTTCACTTTACAAGAAGCATGTGATGAGCACACAGTTGCAAACGTGGGGGATGTTATGAAATTTAAAGTCAAGATTGAAAATTTAAGTTGGAAATGGGCAAATTATAACGAGGATTCAACTGAAGAACATATATTTGAAATCATGAGCAGCAATGATTGGTTAGTGCAAGGTAAGAAACGGTTCCTAGTTTCCAGCAAGTCACAGGAGTGCGATATCAAGTTTATCCCATTGAAGAAGGGCTACTTGACACTGCCACATGTGGAAATCACCACCAGCGACGGCAACTCTACTCGCATCGACTACCACAACGCATTTGAAAGCTTTCTGGTGCTTTGATTCTGCTTAAACACGTGTGCTGATCAACCTTTAAAAGACGCTTTACGAGTTGCGGGTAACGTTTTTTTTCCCGTTTTGCTCGATCGAAATGACTTCCATGGAATTACAAACATTTCGCTTGGCAAAACAAACAATCCCGTTATCGTCAATAAAACACTGTTAAACATTTACTCCTGTTTCAATTAAAATTAAAGATCTTGCCATCTGTTAAAGCACTCTATAACCACTGGAAAATTGAATTGTACTGTTACTAGCCTTCATCTCCACACACTTTTTCACTGCATTCTACCATCAAAAACAATTTGAGTAACTCTCCCGCCCCCTTTATAAGCATAAACGTAAAATTACATACATAGACATATATATGTATATTCATTTCGGTAATAATTTTTTTAACTTCACAATAAAATACTCTTTAATTACAAATGATTGGATCTTCTTCTTTTAAATATCCTAATTTTTTCTCTAGATCATCTAGTAACACTAGTTCCAAATCTAAACAAAAATCTTTGAAAAAAGAATCAACTAATATTAAACCAAGTCACGATCAAAATTCAAATGAAAATAATCTTTTCCAAAAAGAAAAAATTTATACTTCCGAAAGTAATTCAACAACAACTTCAAATTTATCATTAGCTTTCAAGAAAGAATCAAGTAATAATTCAAAGAATTCACAAATTAATATCGACAATACTGACAGCAATAAAGATCTCTTAATATCGACAAATTTAGGCATATATCCAAATAGATCTGATGATAAAAATTTTACTAATCGTAGGGCACATTTTGATATTCCTGAAATAGATGATGAAAATTATGATTGTGATAATGACGATGATGATGATGATGACATTTCCTCATGTGATGAAAAAAATGAAGAATCCTTAAAAGATTATAGACCTGGTGGTTATCATCCTGCTTATAAAGGTGAAAAATATAAAGATTCAAGATATATCCTAGTTAGAAAATTAGGTTGGGGTCATTTTTCAACCGTTTGGTTAGCCTACGATACAATGAAAAATTTACACGTTGCAATGAAAATTGTTAGAAGTGATAAAGTTTATACTGATGCCGCTGAAGATGAAATTAAATTATTAGAAAAAATTTCAAAAGAAGCTTGTGACAATAATAATGATAATAATAATGAAGGTTCAAAACACATCTTAACTTTATTAGATAATTTTATGCATAAAGGAGTTAATGGTAATCATATTGTTATGGTCTTTGAAGTATTAGGTGAAAACCTATTAGCTTTAATTAAAAAATATGAACATAGAGGTATTCCATTAATTTATGTTAAACAAATTTCAAAACAATTATTACTTGGTTTAGATTTTATGCATAGAAATTGTGGTATTATTCATACAGATATTAAACCTGAAAATGTTTTAATGGAAATTGGTGACGTAGAATCTATAGTAAGAATGGTTGAATTATTAGATAAACAGAAAAAAGATTTAAGAAGATTGAAAAGACGTATTTCAACAAATTCAAATTTTGATAATTTAAATTATACAAAGAGTAATTCAAGTTTACATCAAAATGATGAATTTTTTAATATTTCATCAAGTTCTCATTCTCAATCATCACAAAGTAATTTAAGATCAAATTCAATAACACATTCAAATTCATCAATACGAAGAATACCAAGTCGTCGTAGATCAAGAAGAAATACAATTATTACAGGTTCACAACCATTACCATCACCAATTAGTTCAACTAATTTTTATGAAATGAAATCACAATTTTTACAACATACAAGTACACAAAGTAGTATTAATTCGTTAAATCAATCACAATCTTTTTCAAATAATCACTTAAATCCAGATTCTTTTAATCAAAATTGTCATTCACATTCAAATTCATTAAATAATGGAATTATTAATAATCCATTCTTAATTTCAAAATATTCTTCAAATACAATTACATCAGCTGGAACAACAAATACTGAGAATACAGAAAATACAACAACAATACCAATAGATCCAATTCAAAAACAAAATATTACTAATGAAATTAATTTAGCAAATTCATTATCATCATTTGAATTATCTGATCCATCATCATTTCATTCTGCAAATGATAAAGTTGATTTAGAAATTAATAATAATAAAAAAAGACAAGATAAACCATTATCAAAATTAACGGAAAATGATAATAATGATAATAATAATAATATCATTCAAATTAAAATTGCTGATTTAGGTAATTCATGTTGGTATGATGAACATTATACAAATTCAATTCAAACAAGAGAGTATAGATCACCTGAAGTCATTATTGGTGCACCATGGGGTTGTTCTGCAGATATTTGGTCAACTGCATGTTTAATCTTTGAATTAATAACAGGTGATTTTTTATTTGAACCTGATGAAAGTCATTCATATTCAAAAGAAGATGATCATATTGCACAAATTATTGAATTATTAGGTGAATTTCCATCTTATTTATTACAAAATGGTAAACATACTAAAAAAATTTTTAATTCAAAAGGTCAATTAAGAAATATTTCAAAATTAAAATTTTGGCCATTAAGAGATGTTCTTATTGAAAAATATAAATATAAAGAAAATGAAGCGAATGATATCGCAAATTTTTTATTACCAATGTTACAAATCGATCCAAGGAAAAGAGCAGATGCTGGTTGTTTAGTTAATCATCCATGGTTAAATGATACATTAGGTATGACAAATATAAATATTTTAGAAAGAAAAGATCATGTTGATGGAATGGATATTAAAGGTTGGTGTGATGAAGTTAAAGGTCATTGTAAACATTAATTCATTTTTTTTGTAAAATTTCATAATGTATTTAACTTTTTTTTTGAAAATTTTTTCTTCTTTTTTCAATAATTTCAATTGATATATTTAACATTTTTATATTAGATTGCAAAATCATATTAGTACCTTTAAATCAAACTGAATTTTAATTGCAAACATAACACACCAAAATTTACAAACTTTATAAAATGAAAAAGTCATTAAAAACATATATAATTACAAAATGTTTTTGAAAAATAATCTTAAAAACAAATTAATGTTACCTATCACGAGAAAAACGAAACACAAAATAAAAGTGAAGGTTAAAAATTTATATTAAAAAACATCACGTTTAGAATAGGGCAGAAATTAATAATGCCATAAAACTAGTACTTATCATTGGTGCAGCAATACTTCCAGCTGCAGCTTTAGAACTAGATGATTTGGAAGTAGAATTAGAAGATGAAGCTGAAGTAGTACTGGATGATATAGAAGATTTACTAGATACTACGGTGGATGAAGAAATTGATGATTCTTGAGATGAAATAGTTTTCAAATCGTTTCTTAAATTTTTTTGATCATAAGTAATTGTAGCATCAACAGTATCATCATTATTATCTTTAATAGTTGCATTAAAAGTAGTTGGTGGTGAGTAATCATTTAAAAGTTTACCAACGTTAGTACCATTAACACCATATTTAATCAAAATGGCAATATCATCTGGTTGATTTGGGATGGTAAAATTTTGAGTACCAAAACTAGAGTAAGCTTTTTCAATAGAAGAAGTATCACATTTGTATAAAGTCCTATTGGTAATATCAGATTCTTTTGTAGTTAATAAATCTAATTTATTATAACGATCTTTTAGGTTTACAAAATCATCTTTATAAGTAATTGTATCATCAGAATTATCAATTTCGACTAAACCATAATTATTTTCTTCTTCAGCATATTCATAAACTAAACCACCAGAAAATAAATTACCTAAACCATTAGTTGGATATAAACCATCTGTTATTTCATCAAAAGTTCTTGGAAGATTTTTATTACAACCGAATTCTGAAAAGATTAATGGAATAACTGCATCACTAAAAGTTGAATTTAATTTATCAAAACCTGAAGAAGTCCAATCAGAAGTACCAGAACACCATTCATATGTATTTAAACCAAAAAAATCTGATTTAGATTCTTCAAGCGCTTTGGAAACATTTTCACCATCAAGAGAATTACATTGTAAATATTCAAATGAAGCTAATCTTAATTGAACATTATTAGCAGCAGAATAACCTACAGGAATAGTTCTATTAGCATGCTTTGCAATATATTGTTTCATATCTCTTTGAACAGCACGAATATAAGGTGGATCGATTTCTGCATAATTTTGTTCATCGTTAATGACTTCATTACCAGAGAAAAACCCTAATAAATTTGGATAATTTTTGAAAGCATCAATAAATCTGAAGACTCTTGATAAATATGTCTTGTTGTAGGTACCAGATGGATCTGCACGGTTTAAATTTTCACCGTAGTTACCACTATTAACGTCAAGAAGAACGTAAATACCTGCATTATTTAAGATAGTCATACATTTGTCATGATTAATATCTGGATTTAAGGAGTAAATTCTTACAGTATTAATACCTAATTGTTGGAAGACAAATGCATCTCTAGCACATTTATTAGCATCAGAAAGAACATCTTCATCGCCATCAGATTTAAAACCAGAGGATCCACCAGGTTGATAATCAATACCCTTGATATAAAAAATTTCGTTTTCAGATGGGTTATTATCTGCGGAAGCTGGTTGAATAAAACGATAACTTTTAGTGTGAATTGGAAGCATAGCATTAGCTACGCCTGAAGACACAGCTAATAAAGATAAAAGAGTACTTCTTGAAAGTTTCATTGTTTATTTTGTTGAATTTATGTTTCTTTAAGTGAAAGAAATAAAATAACTTGAGTCGTTATAAAACCAGACAGGCGTTAAATGAATGGGATCTCAAATCAGATTTGATTGTTGCCTTTCAGATTTCTTTTATATTTTTTTTGTTTGTTTACTTTTGAAAATTTTCTTTTCAAAAATTTGTTTACATGCGCGAAAAATGTTTTATAACGGGAAGCACTTCCCAATGAAAAATTGCAAAAAACCGCTTCCAAAGTGGTGATAATCCAAGTATGAATCGTAGTTTAACCAAGTTTGTCCTTCAACGTGCTATTTGAGTTGCTTTATATCGCCTTCCAAAATCTCTTTCCTTTTCTTTAAACCATGCGTTTCTTTATTGTATATTTTATAATTAACGTAGTATCTGGTTTGTAAGTCTCTCAATGCAGGAAGCTTGTTTCCACATATATCTCTAGAACACATTTCATTTTGTTCTACTAATGGTTGAACATCAGGTAAGCTTCCAATAAGCGTCGAGATTTTTTCGTATTTTTCTTTTATGCAGTTTAAAAGTTCATCTGTGCTAACTTGATTCATGTCAAAAGGCTTACTATTAGCTTCTGATTCAGTTTTAACTTTAAATGATTTCTTGATTTCTTTGTCTAGTTTATCGTAGCAAGCTTTTACATCATTTGATTCCAAATATTTTTCATGCGTAATAGCATTAGAAAGTAATTCATTAAATTTTTCCTCAAACAAATTACTTGGATTTTCCATAAAATCAGGTATTGGTAATTTTTGATTAGTCAAGCACTCAAGTTCAATGGGTTCTTTAATTTCTTCCTTCCTTTCAGATAATACTTTATCATTTTCCATAATAGTAGGTTGTTCATTTTCCAAAATGTGATAATCATTATTTTCGTCAGATTCATCCTCTTCATCAGCAACGATATCAAAGTCATTTTTTGGTTTTGGAAGCATTTCAAGTAATTGTTTCAATAATTTCATTTTTAATAACTTGTCATTCTCATGAGGAATTCTTCTAGGTGAAATGTCATCTATAATTTTTTCTTCAGGTGAAATCGATACTAATTCATTCCCCTTTGTTGTCAAGACTGACCCAACATTTCTAGTTTCAATCAACTTTCGTTTCTTATACTCTAATGTTTCTTTCTCATCAATTGTCCTCTTCATACCTGGCTTTGACAATTTTAATTCATTTTTAACAATTCTAAATCCATGATTATTATCTTTTTCTTTATTATTTGTCGTAGTTTCTGGTTGTTTTTCTGCTTCTCTACTTCTTTTTTTATCTTTCTTGGTTCTTACTGTTTCATTGTTATCATTTTTCAAAAGGTTATTTCTTAAACCTCTTCTATTTACCTGATTTTCAAATTGAAGATGTTCTTTCATCATCTTTTCATCCTCCTTCGATGTATCATATATACCAGGGAGAGGGACTTGTTCATATATAATATCTTCATTATAATCGATTTCAGTAGCATATTTTTTCCTCCCTTTTTTAATTGCTGTCTTAATACCTGCTTGTTTAAGTTCACGTCTCTTTTGTAATTCTGCTATCCTTTTAGATTCTTCCAACATTCTTTCTCTGACTTTTCTAGTAGCTTTCTTCCCTTGAGTATTTATTAGACGTGCTTTAGCTTCAGCTAACATTTCACGTTCATCATCATCTAATTCATCTTTATCAGGTCTTGCCACTTCAGTTTCAGCATGAGGATTTAAATCACCAACTTTATATTCAAGAGATGATCCCAATTGTAATTCTTTATCATCCTCTGTAATATCATCAGAACCTCTCAAAAGTAATTTATTATAACGTTCAATACAAATCTGAGCAGGTCTCCCCATCATATCTGATATTGTCCTCCATTGATTTGGTAATCTCCTAGCTAAAGTCAACAATTTTCCATCTTCTTCTTTTGAAAAATCTGAAAAATTTAAATTTGGATTTAAAAATTCTTTCCATCTAAGTTCACATTGTCTAGCTGATTTTTTACGAAGTAAAGATGCTATCTTACTCCATTGATGAGTACCATATTTTTGAATTGCCGCCTTCAGAATCTGATCTTCAATGTTAGACCAAATACCACCTTTCACGTATACTGGAACAGGTGCCATCTTAACTTGTAATAGCAATTATATTAAAGCAAAATACTATCACGTTTATCTTTAAAATTTTTCAACTTTTCACCAAATTGTTTTCACAATATTTCAACAGCTTTAATTTTCTATTCATTTAATTTTCACAACAAAATGAAAAATAAAAATCGAAAATTTAGGCCGTAACTCCTACAAAAAAAAATAACCAGCAGTAATAAAAAAAACTTGTGAAGATCTCAGTATTACAATTCAAAGGTATACTGGAAAACCATATTTGTAGTAATTTACAGTTGAGAATTATATACATCCGCTCTTTTGGTTTTGTTTATTGAGTCTTTTACTGTGCTAGTTTTTTTGGCTAGATTAAAATGATGATGCGATTAATATTTGTTCCTAAACATCAAAGACTAGTAAATCAATGTTATCCTACTGGTAGTACTACTGATAAGAAACCTAAGTCCTCGGAGACATCATATTTAATGTATTATGTGAATTCTAGAAGAAGTAAATTAGAAAAAGTTAGTACTTATTTGGTGAAAAGAACTAGTAATGATATTAGTAGAAGAAAAATTGGGAATGTTTCGGTTACTTTAGAATTAATGAATAAGATTGTTAACAATTGTAAAGAAAATTTAAATGTCTTTATCAAGGATTTTTTCAATATTATGTGTAGTATCTTATCAAATGATAATTATAACAATGATATGAGTATTGTAGAACTTTTAGAAATCACTTTTGGAAGTATATGTTTAAATATTGATGGAACTTTGTATAAAGGTGATATGGAATTTTCCAAGAATTTCTCTGTCGTTACAGATTTATTATTTAAGACTATTAATGGAAGAATTCATAATGATGACTTATTATTAAAATGTTGTATGGATATTTCTACCATTACTAATTTGTCAAGTAATCCTAAATTAAATCATTATGTTTCAAAAGCTGCTAAGATAGCTTTAAAAAAATTTCAAGAAAAGAATCCTAAATTTAATGTATTTTCCTTAGGTGATAACTCAATTAAAGCTTCTGGACAATTGCTTAATAAGAGATTAAGTAAAACACAAACGCGTGGTGTTTTTGATAATATTTTAGATGATGAATCAGATTATCCTGTTAAAGTATTGCAATCTTTTTTCAATACAACAGAAACTGATAAATTAAATTTATCTATTCATTCACTTTTAGGTTGTTTGCAAGAAACTCCAAATCAAGAACTTTTACAATTTATTTGTAATTGTGTTCCAGTTCAATTAAGATACATAGTAATAATATTATTGGTTCGACAGCTAATTGATGCAAACAAGGATAAAGAAAAATCAAAGACTGATTTAATCGTCGGATTAAAATTAATTTCATCTTTACTGATTTCCGATGTTAGTATTGTTGGATTAAGCATCTTAGATATAGTTCGAAAGATATTAGAATTACAACTTGATAATCTTGATAATATTGATCTTGCAAATCAATGTTGTTTTACAATTTGTGATTTAAGTTCTAAATCTTATTATAAAGGTCAATGTTCAGATATTTTATATGGATTATTAATTCGTTTGAAAAGTTTAAAAGAAGAAAATCATTCTGAAATTAAAAATGAAAAAGATGCCAAGAATATACTAATTAAAGATGTTAGAGAAATAATTAAGTATAAAACTGAACCATGTATTGATTTGGAATTATTTATGGAATTAGCTCCATATTTAGGTTCTAAAAGTTTAGATTTATTTAATTTAGTCGATAGTCAAATTCCTGGTGTTCTTTCATTTAATAGATTATTTGACACAATTCGTAATTTGGATTCAGAAGAAATGCAAAAATCACTTATGCAAAATATCTTTCAAAAATATGGTAGATATGTATTATTTTCTGGTTTAACATTTTTCCTTGAAAAAAATAATGAAGTTCCAGACTATGTTTATTATGCATATCATTTTGAAGCGGCAAAATTTTTGAAATTAAATGATTATCATTCACAAACTCAATATAAATATGAGAGTAAAGATTTATTTTCAAAAGAAGATTTACTTAATTATTATTCAGATGCAGGTTCAAATAAATATAGTCAAAAAGGTTTACAAATTCTTTTATCTCAAAAACATGCTTTATCTACATCAGATCTTGTTTCAGATTATCAAACTCCTGTTAATTTCATAGATGATAATATGACAGCATCTGTAATTAATGATTCAAATAATTTAAATGGTGGATTTCAAGCATTAAAATTAAAATCTGATAAGATTATTTCAAATAATTTGAATCCAAATATTAATTCAGGTATCTTAAATAACAAAGGAAGCATATATAGGTACGTCTCTGAAGAGACTAGATCATTAAAATCAACTAGAAATAAAGCACCAAATATTCGTGAATTGAAAAAAGCTGCTAGAAATAAAAGTAAAAAAGAAAATTCAAATTCAAAAAGAAATTCAGTTTCGTTAAGAGGTTCACAATCTGTAAAATCTAGAGTCACTAATATAACATTCTTATTAAGTGAACTTAAGAGTGTCGATAATGATATTGAAAGTAATAAAATACGTGATCCTGATGAAGAAGATATTGTTGGTTTAGATAAAATTGATATTGCAAGATCATATGGAGCTAAAATGGATTTAAATAACCTTAATATTAAGAACGATAGAAGAAGATCTTTAATTGTTAGAAAAGTTCTTTCAAGTAATAGTGATCAAAAAATTGAAGATTCGATTAGTGATACAGATAGAAATAGTATTAATGGTGATGATTTTCAAGATGCAAATGAAATTATTGATGTTTCAAATACTAGAGGGAAACTTTTTTCTTCAACATGAATATTTTATAAGTATAATCGTTTTGAATGCATTTAGACAATTTAAAGATAGACAATGTGGCTTAAAAAAGTTTTGGTTTGTTGAACATATACAAAGATTATATAACTCACATAAAATTTAATGTATAGTATAGATATCTAGATGAAACATCTATTTTAAACTTATAATACCTTTAATAGTCATCACCTGAATCATCATCGGAATACCAACCATATTCATACATTGCAGTTAAATCACTTAGATCATTCTTCAATTCTTCTCTATCATCATCAAAACGAAAATATTTACTTACATATTCACCCCAAGATTTAAAAACATCTCTACATTGTTCATTTACTGTAAGTTTCATTGTAAAAATTTTTTCCTTTTTAAATTCATCAGGAATTGTGTCAGAAGGTTTATAACCTACTGTATTTAGTTCTCTAAAAGAAGATTTATCTGTTTTTTTTTTGCCAGTTTCATTATTTACTTTCTCAGGACCTCTTGTTATAGAACAATAAGAAAAATCATGATATTCTTTATTTTTAGATTTATTATTTGAATTAATTTTTCCAAAATAACTGTATTCATAACCATTTGTTTCATCAACCATTGAAGATATAACATTTCTTTTCGGTTCATCATCTGTTAAACAATTAACAAGATAACTCATATTTTTTCTTCTTGATAAATCTAATTGTGAAATTACTGAATTTACAGTATCAAATAATTTACAATTTTTCCCTGCAATTTCCCAATTAGTTAAATTTTCCAAATCAGGAACAGCCATATTAAAGAAAAGGTCAGATTCATTAATTAAATTCATATTAACTTTAATTTTATTTTTCAAATTTTCAATTTTACCATTTTGTTTTGAACGATCAATTATATTACTAAAACCCCAAGTGAAAATAAAAGATTTTGGAAATTCATCTTTTAATTCTTGTAAAAGTGACATTGAAAATCCACCCCAACCATTATCAATATCTGTGACAAGATTAAAACCTTGTAATGAATCACATTGCTCTAAAGAAATTCTTAAATTTTCATCAATAAATTCATCTTTATGTAAATTCCATTCATCAATACCTTGTTCAACTTCAGTAAATCTCTTTGCTTTTAAATTTTGATAATCTGGTAAATTAGGTTCATTAATATCATGATACCAATTTGATAAAGAATTAAATGTATAAGGTTGATAAATTAATTTATTATAATCTGACCAATATTTAGTATTTTCTTTATTTAATTTTGGTAATGGTGTAATATTTTCATCTAAAGCTATTTGATAATTTGATTTTGAAATCTTTTCATGAGTCGTTATAAGATTATTATTGTTATTATTATTATTATTATTATTACTATTTGTAAAATGATGATCTTTAGTTTCTGGAATATATTGATAAGTTCCTAAAGAACCATTCCCATTACGAGCTTCCCATAGTAAAGCTCTTGGATAATATGAGGCTGTCTTTGAAATTTTATCTATCGATGGATAAAGAAATGTTGTAGAATTAATTGCATTTTTTTGATCTGTTTCGTATAAATATTGTTCTTGACAATTGAAAAACTGTGTTGTAAGATGATTTGATCTTTGAGATACAGATATTGTTACTATTTCTTGCATTGTATAGTAATAGATTTTTTGTATTTTTTTTTGTTTTTTACTATATTACTTGTTTAATAATTTTTCAATGTCATTGGAATTTTTTGTGAGCTGAAAAATTATCAGATCTAAAGATTCATTAAATCTTAAATTATATTTACATGTTTAATATTTAAAATAATTACAAAAAGATTTTATAGAATAAGAAGAGACACAAAGGTGTGTGGGAAATAAATATGCAAAGGTAAAAGGTTAGAAATGATTGTGTTGTATTTGTGAGTTATGTAGACATTTTTCCTTAGATAAATGGGATTTCCTGGACGAAATCATTTCAATTGGAAGACACTCTTTCTTTGGTAACTTTTGTAATAGTTTGAATACTGTCATCTCTAAATCGTGTTCATCATTTTGTTTTGGAAGAGTTATTTCAATTGGTGAAGAAGATTCTTTCTTTGGGAAAATTTTTTCGATGGGGAAAGTTGTCTTAACTGGTATACACTTTTCTTTTGGTAAATCTTTTTCATTAATCATTGGATGTAAACCTTTCATTGTAATTTCATTATGAAAAGTCTTTAAAAATTTACAAACTGGTTCAGTATACCATCTATCACCATTTAAATCTTTAAACCAAGCAATATGACCACCACCACTTGTTTCTAATAACATTGTATATGGATTTTCTTGAATTTGAGTTTCAGGTAACTCATCAGCTCCAACAACGGGATCATCTAATGCGTTAATACCAATCAATGGAACTCTAATACCACATAATCTTTTAAATGGTGAAGCATCTTTATAATAATCTGTTGCATCTTTATAACCAAACATTGGACCTGTAAACATATCATCATATTCTTTAACAGTTTTCAATTTTTCTAAATTATCATTTAATAATTTTGTCCAACCTGGTCTTGTTGATAACATCTTTAAATGTCTTTTCGTTAAATTAACTAAATTTGTACAAAGAGCAGGAGAATATAAGATAGCTCCAACTTTAGTTTCATTGATAAATCTTGATGAATTATTTAAATCCCATGGTGTACCAAATACTACGGCACATTTAACTCTATCAGAGATTGAATCGCCAGATTCACCAAGATAATTAGTTAAGATGGAAGCACCTAGGGAAAAGCCAATCATATAAAAATGTCTATTTGGATATTGTTGAAATAAATAATTCATAACGGATCTAACATCATTAGTCCAACCACCATTATATAATTGTGGAGTTGTCAATTGACTTTGACAACAACCACGTGAATTAATGACTGCTGCTTCAAAATCTGAAGTAGTTGTTAAATTATGGATAATTGATCTTATATAACTTTCATGAGAACCTCCAGTGAGACCATGTAAAGCGATTAACATTGGTTTATTATCATTAGATTTTAAAAGTGGATCATTTTTATCAATATACGAATAAAATTTATCTAGTGGTGGTTGAAAAGGTAATTGAGTAGTTGGTTGATACTTGGAGGGTTCGAATTTTGGTACTGCGAAATCTAAAGCACCTTGACTATTATCATCTTTATAATTTATTATAAGACGTCTATAATTAATTTCATCGATATCTTCGAATTTTTTGAAAGAAGTGAAGACAGTTTGTAAATGACCATTGAAAAGAGCAGGTGATAATTGAGATGTAGCACCATCAGAAAATTCAGGAACGTATTTATTAATAAATTGTTTTAATGAAATTGATTTTGAATCATTTGACGATACGAAATTTAAAGGAGCAGACGACGATATTTGTTTAACTATCAAAGTATTATTTAAATAATCAAAGACAGACATTGAGGTATAAGAAACGAATTGATAACTTGAAGAGTTGCAAGTTTGTTTCATTTAAAGTGAAAGAGTTTCCCTTTTTATATGCAACTTTAAGAATAAGATTTCTCGGACATAAACGGATGAAAGAAAACAGCAATGAATAATAATTTTTCACTGAAGAAACAAACAAAAATTATCAAAAGGTTGAAGGCATAATAATGATTGTCACTGTGTTGGTCACTGTTGTTACGCTTACAATGTCATTCATGTTGAAGTCCAGAAAGTTTCGTAATGTAATTGCATCGTATTTGGAAAAACCAATCCTGAATAAGATCACGTCAAATATCACTGTTAGTTCTCCTGGTTTTGTATTGACAAACCGTTTACCAAACCAATTTATATCAGGTAAGGAAACTACTTTCAATGAACTTTCACAGAGTTTATATCAGTTCCATGATTATATCTTACGTGTAAAGAATCAAAATGATACGGTTAAACAACGAGCAAAGAGTTTATCACAGGATAAACAGATACAATTAGCAAAAATTGGTTATTTTGATAAGATATATAAAGTTGAGAAAGCATTGGAAAGTAATGATAAATTGATTGAGAGTATCATTGAAAACACTTTAATTTCATTGATGAAATCATCATCATTGGATTATAAGAAGAATATTGAACAATTATGTAATGATTTAGGTTATACCATTAATGAACATGATAATATTGTTAAGAGTTTTGATAATGAAAATATCTTATCAAATTATAATAATTCATCAAGAGTTCAAGAAGCCATCTCTCATTTAGTTAGAGATTATTCAAAAGATTTTGAATCAGAAAGAAATTCCATTATAAAATATATTACACGTGAACTTAACAAGATGGATTCTAATTCAAATATTTTATTAGTGATACCAGGTGCAGGTGTTGGTTCCATTTCAAATGAATTAAGTTTAAAATATAATTCATTTGATATAGATTCCATTGAATTATCATCAATGATGTATATTTGTAATGAATATGTTAAAACCCATGATGGTATTGTAAGTCCATTTAGTAGATTTTATTCGGGACAAATTAATAGTCAAAATCAAACAAGAAAATTTTCATTTGATTCATGTAATAATGAAAATAATGGAAAATTAAGTTCATTATGGGGAGATTTTAATTTATACGTTCCAAGACAAAAATATGATAAGATAATTGTCATCTCTGTTTATTTTATTGATACTGCGGCTTGTATCTTTGATTATATTGAAAGCATTGAATCATTAAGAGAATATTGTAATGATTTACATTGGATCAATGCAGGACCATTAAAATATGGAACAAGACCGATTGTTCAATTGACTGTAGAAGAATTAAATGAATTAAAATATATTAGAGGATGGAAGGATGTATCAAAACCAATTGTGGATACAGATGAATTGAGTGGATACTTGACTGATAAGAAAAGTTTATATCAAGGTTACTATAGTTTATTAAAATTTCATTCTAAATTTTCCAAGAAATCTTGAGTTTATGTATAATATAATATAATATTTTTATAGAAATTGATAAAAAGATGTTTCACTCGCGCAGATACCGACTATGACCATAGGTCTATGTTGTTACACATAGAACTGAAAAATGTCCTAGACAGTATGAGGTACGCTCATGAATATTTCTCTAGCTCTTCTTTTCCCCTCTGTTCATCGATAGTAGTCCAATGGCACAGTGAATAGAATGCATAAATTATGTATCGGTTTCTTTAAAACAGAATATAAAAGAGAGAGAGAAGAAAATGTTTTTTAATCCAATTGTTAGAAAAAACTTTGCTGTTTTTATACAAAACACGGCGCGCGCGTTACCCGTCTTCGCGTCGTCGCAGAAAAACAAAGCAAAAAAAAATAGGGCTGGAGATTTGTTTTCTATCAAAATTTGTATGTAAAGATTATATTATAAACGTATTAAGAAGAAAAAGTCCATGCAAGTTTATTTGCACCTGCTGGAAGTAACAAGTTTGTAATGTCCGCAGTGCTGCATTCGTTTTCAAATAAATCAATGATTTGTTTAGGATCGTTGGTGTCTTGCAAGTTCAAGAATGAACAACCGATACCACCAAGTTCAGTTTGAAATACTTTATATCCATAGTCATTCTCTAATCTCTTGGTAAACTCCAGGGACTGTTCTTTGGTAACGTCTGGTCTTAACACCGTAAATGCACAACCACCACCGCCTGCACCTGTCAATTTTGTTTCACCAATTTTCATTTCATCACTAACACATTTGATATGTTCTAAACCTGGATGTGATACACCAATACTAACTAATAAACCATGATTGATTCTTACTAATTCAAGAACACTCTTAATATCACCGTTTTCTAAAGCAATTTGCCCTTGTAATGCAACTTCTGCCATAGAATCAAGTACAAGTTTCATTATCGTTGGTTGTGAATCATATAATGATCTAACACCAGAGACAAGATCCTTTGTAGAACGAGGAATCTTTGTATAAGAAAGTAATAAATCTAAACTTTTCTTTGTCTTCAATAGTTTAAATGGTTTACCCTTTTTATATGTAATGGCACCACCATAAGTTGCCACGGCATTATCAATACCTGATGGATTACCATGGATACATAATTCACCCACGTACGACCATTTATTAACTTGTTGTAAATTGAAGTTTGTCTCGGTAAGATTAAGCATAGCTTGAGATAATGAAACTGATATAGATGCTGATGAACCTAAACCTGCACCGACTGGTAAAGTTGATTTAATAGTAAATTTTAAAGATGGAAGTTCTTTAATCTTTGATCTTAAGATATTGGTGAAAAGATAAAGAAAACAAATAGCAGCATTTTGATGTAATGGACTCTTAATATCAATTAAAAAATTTTTCAATTGATTCATTTGTACATCAGAGATAACTTGAACTTCAGCATCGTAATCATGTAATGGCACTACCTCAGCGACATCTTTCTTAGACCAAGAATGGAAAAACTTAATATCAGGGAAATCTAATTCTATACAATCTGCCTTTAGGGATTTGCTCACCAACAAATAAGTTCTCAGAGAGGAAACAGAAGCAGCTATGGCAGGTTTCTCGTAGACCACAGAATGTTCACCAAACAGAATGACTTTTCCCGGAGCAGAAGTGACAAACGGAAGCACAGACATGACAAGAACTTTCTGCTTTATAACTGACTGGCTGACTGAATTCCTTTAATAATTTCACTTTTTTTCTTAGTGGTTTTTATTGGTGCTTTGTTTCGCATCCAATAAGAAAAAAGCGTCGTTGTTTCTTGTTGCATCCCTGGACAAAAATCAGTCACTATAAAATAGTTTGCACAGTAATAAAGGAAGAAAGCGTCTTTGTACGTAACGAGACCGATCCAATTGAAGATACTCACGTTATAAAGCCATGCCAAACTTACTATCAAGAACTTTCTTTCATCATTCCAATTCAAGCAGTGTCTCTACCGCTGCGGGTTCTGGTAATAATGACTCTCATGACGAACATAATGAACAATCACAAAATCAATTGAAACCTGCTAGATCGTTTTTGAATTTCATTGGTAGAAACAAGAGTCAGGATTCCATAAAACCTCTCCTTTCAAATGATTCTATTTCTCATCATAATGGTTTACATAATCATCATCCACATGGTCATGGTACAGACCATGAAAATGAATCGCAAACATCTGATCTTTCACCGGGTCCCTCTCATACTATGTTAGAATTGAAAAGGTTTCTTAGACCTTCAATGCCAAAGAAAATCATACCATCAACTCATAATTTAACCGTCGGTGGAAGTATTCATCCACATCCACATCCACATCACAGACAAAATAATCACATTCCAGTAAAGACAAGTACCACATCAACTATAAATATAAATCAATTATTTTCAAATAATAATAACCATAATCATAATCATAATCCGCATTTGTCTGCTGATTATACTTCACATACACAATCTGCTATCCCGCCATCAACAGATTCAATTGTCTCTTTATCAAATAATGTTAATATTTATCATGACGATTCAATATTAGCACAAAAATATGGTAAATTAGGTAAGACTTTAGGTTCAGGTGCAGGTGGTTCTGTTAAGATTTTAATTCGTCCAACTGATAATACTATCTTTGCAGTAAAAGAATTTAGACCAAGAAAAAATAATGAATCAATAAAAGAATATTCAAAAAAATGTACTGCAGAATTTTTAATTGGTTCTTCATTACATCATCCAAATGTAGTCCAAACAATGGATGTATTCTCCGATTCAAAACAAAATAAATATTTTGAAGTAATGGAATATTTACCTGTAGATTTTTTTGCCGTAGTAATGACAAATAAAATGTCAAGAGGTGAGATTAATTGTTGTTTTAAACAAATTTGTAATGGTGTCAATTATTTACATTCGATGGGTTTAGCTCATAGAGATTTAAAATTAGATAATTGTTGTATGAATGAAAATGGTATCTTAAAATTAATTGATTTTGGTAGTGCTGTAATATTTAGATATCCATTTGATAATAAAATTACAATGGCTCATGGTATTGTTGGTAGTGATCCATATTTAGCACCAGAAATTTTAAAATATAGTGAAAATTATGATCCAAGAGGTGTTGATATTTGGTCAATTGGTATTATATTTTGTTGTATGATGTTAAAAAGATTCCCATGGAAAGTTCCAAAAGATTCAGATGATAATTATAAATTATATTGTATGGAAGATAATATTGAACATGATTATGTTCAATCTGCAGAAAATCATAAAAATTTATTAAAACAAAGAAAAGAAAGAAAAGAAAGAATTGCAAGAGGTGAAATGACATCTAAGGATGATACGTTAATAGAGGAAACAATTAAAAAAATTGAAGATAATAGTAAAGAAAATATTAATAAAGAATTGAAAAAGGAGAAAAATGATCTAGATAAAAAATTTGAAAAATTAAAATTAAAAGATCAAAATAATAATATAGATAATGGAAAAAATGAAGTTAAACAAGAAGAAATGGTAGAGGATACCAAAAATGTTGAAGAAGATAAAGATAAAAATTCTGGAACGGCAGTTAATGTGCAAAGTCCAAAGACTGAAATAAGACGACCACAACATAAAAAACTCTTGAAAGGACCTTACCGTCTCTTAAGATTATTACCACATGCATCAAGACCTATAATATCAAAGATATTACAAATTGATCCAAAGAATAGAGCATCATTTGAAGATATAATCAATGATGAATGGTTTACTTCTTTATCTGAATGTACAATGGATATCGATAAGAAAACGTTCAAAAGAGCACCGGGACATCACCACACCATAGTGAAGGAAGAAAACGGCAGAAACTCGATATTCAAAGTCTGATATATACAAATATAAGCATATATATTCATCTTTTATTCTGTTATAAATGATTTTTTGCAAATTTAAAAGGATTTTACCCGGACGTTTGTTTTTTTTTGCCATAATTTCAAGGTGGCGAAAAAAATATCACTTTCAAGAAACATAAATTGAACATTACAGAAAATTGAAAGCTGATAATTAGTACATACATAATCAATTGAAATCATTTAATCATGTCCTCATTAAATAATTTACCACATGAAAAAGCTACCATTGCTCCTTTAGTCTTATTATCTGTTTTAGACCATTATGAACGTACTAATACTTCAAAGGGTAAAAGATGTGTTGGTGTCATTCTAGGAGATTCTAATAGTTCAAATACTATTAAAGTTACAAATTCATTTGCTTTACCATTCGAGGAAGATGAAAAAAATTCTGATGTTTGGTTTCTTGATCAAAATTATATTGAAAATATGAATGAAATGTGTAAAAAAATTAATGCAAAGGAAAAATTAATTGGTTGGTATCATAGTGGTCCAAAACTTAGATCTTCTGATTTAATGATTAATGAACTTTTTAAAAAATATACTTTTAATAATAAAAATCCTTTATTGTTGATTGTTGACGTTGAACAATCTGGTGTCGGTTTACCAACTGATGCTTACATGGCAATTGAACAAGTTAAAGATGATGGTACTTCCACTGAAAAGACTTTTTTGCATTTACCATGTTCGATAGAAGCTGAAGAAGCTGAAGAAATTGGTGTTGAACATTTATTAAGAGATGTTCGTGATCAAGCCGCAGGTGGTTTATCTATCAGATTAACAAATCAATTAAAATCTTTAAAAGGTTTACAAAGAAAATTAAATGATATTGGTAATTATTTAAGCAAAGTTATTAATAAAGAATTACCTGTTAATCATACAATCTTAGGTAAATTACAAGATGTTTTCAATTTATTGCCAAATTTAGGTAATCCCGATGAAGATGAAATGGATTTGAAAAACAGTAACGATCTAATTAAATCGTCAAATAATTTACAAAAAGCTTTAACTGTCAAGACAAATGATGAATTAATGATCATATATATAAGTAATTTAGTTAGATCAATTATTGCATTTGATGATTTAATTGAAAATAAGATACAGAATAAAAAATTACAAGAAAAATTCGATACAGAACGAGAATTAGATAAAAAAAAATTAGAACAAGATAATGAATCAAGTGAAGATATTAACAAAGATGAAAGTTTAGAGACTAAAAAAACCGATAAATAAGTTGCTCGAGATGTCATAACAAAACAGATACAGCAGTCTCTCATGTATATCTATTTACATACATATATATAAACTGTACACGCGTACAAAAACACGCTTCAAAAGCTGATTGAATCGACATAAATCTGATCTTTTGTTCTTGTTATTTTGTTTGCAAGGGGTCTTTTGTTAACAATATTTTATAATCATCGAAACCGCAACATTGAAAAATATAAACGATTATAATTGAAATAAACATCAAAAAAAAGTTTTATAAATAGTATTATAATAAAAACTAGAGTATAGGATTTAGATCTTAACTATCGACTAATTATTAGTACAAATCAAATAGAGAACTATGTTCTCTCAAAATTTTTTACCAAGATCTAAAATGATATATAATACTTTATTAATTAATAAGATTCAAATAATAAGATCATTTACTAAAACAAATTTAATCTTAAATACACATATGAATACATCCCCGATTGAATTTACTCCAAATATTCCTCTTAATGATCATCGAATGAGACACAAGTATAAAAAAATTGCAAAAGAAACTTTTCGATGTACAGATGATATAACTACAGAAGATATTCAAAAACCCACATTCCCATTTAATGTTAAACAAGTTAATCTTGAAGAAAGAAAAGCCAAGAGACTTAAAAATTTAAACGTCTCCAAATCATCCTTAAAAGTTTTGAAAAAACAAATAATTGAACCGTATCTTCAATTGACAAAACCAAGATTAACTATATTAGTCATGTTAAGTGCAATTTGTTCGTATGCATTATCACCAAATGCTGCTTCCATATCACAATTAATGAGTTTAACAGTCGGGACAACATTATGTTCAGGTGCAGCAAATGCAATTAATATGGGTAGAGAACCTGAATTTGATAGACAAATGACAAGAACTCAAGCAAGACCTGTGGTTAAAGGTACAGTATCACCAAGACAAGCTTTTGAATTTGCAACAATTATTGGAACTTTAGGTATTTCAATATTATATTTAGGTGTTAACCCTATTGTAGCTTCCTTAGGGGCAAGCAATATCCTATTGTATTCATGGATTTATACTTCATTGAAAAGAAAACATATTATTAATACATGGATTGGTGCTATAGTCGGTGCCATTCCGCCTTTAATGGGTTGGGCTGCAGCAAGTTCTTTAACTGATTTAGGTTCTTGGTGTTTAGCAGGTTTATTATATGCATGGCAATTCCCACATTTTAATGCATTAAGTCATAATATTAAAAATGAATATAAAAATGCAGGTTATATAATGACAGCATGGAAAAATCCAAAATTAAATGCAAGAGTAGCATTAAGATATTCTTTACTTATGTTCCCATTATGCTTTGGTTTAGCTTATTTTAATGTTACAGATTGGTATTTTATCGCAGATTCATCAATTGCAAATTTTTGGTTGACTTATTGGACATTTAAATTTTATTGGCAACAAAGAAAAAATTATTCAAAAGATATTTTTAATGATAAAATGAAATTTAATGAAGGAATGAAAATTTCTAATATTTTTGCTAGAAAGACGATGATGGCAAGTGTAATGCATCTACCTGCTGTTTTACTTCTTGCTATATTTCATAAGAAAGATCGTTGGAATTGGTTATTCGATGACGATAAAAAATTGGAAGCATAAACTGTAAGTGTAAAAAAAATATTTTTTTTTTTTTTTTAATATATTCAATTCATGTAGATAGACTGTATATAACAGGAAAAAAATAAAATAAATAAACAAGAAATTTTATTTTTTGCCTTTATTATAAAAAAAGTTTTCATTCAATTATTTATAAAGTTATTGTAATTAACAGTTTTGTAGTGCTTATTTACATCTGTAGGATAATCTTATTAAATATGTATGTACATGAATATTTTATTTTACATAGTTGTTTTGTTTATACGATCATTTTTCAATTTCAACTTGTTTCTTTTCATTTAAGAATTTAAAAATCCTTTCACCAATTAAAGATTTATCTTCATCAGTTAATTGTGGTTTTGGTCTATTCCTTAACATTTCCTTTTCAGCTAAATAAGCTTTCTTAGTTTCAGTTAATGGCATTTCTGGAGCTACTAATTTTTTCAAATCCTTAGCTGTGATCTTACCTCTTCTATATTTAGAATGGGGATTACGAATTGTTGAAAATGCATCATCGGGAATAGAATTTCTTACTATACTATCAATCCAAAAAGTTTGTTCTCTAGCCACAACAGGATCTGTAGCTAATTCACCATCTTCAATTTCTTTAGGTTTTGGCCATGGTATAACTAAATCAGGTTGACCAAATACACATCTATACGGCATGATTTTTTTATAATTTTCATCATAGTAACTACCTTTAAAGACAATATTTTCTATAGCAACAGTCTTTAAATCACCAGGATTCTTTGGATCATCGATATCCGCCACTAATCTTAAATCTTTTCTACTTACCATCTTTGGCATTTGAACAATATGAGTAGTTTGACCATCTTCCCAAAATTGTTTTGGTACAGGAACAGTCTTTGTAGGTCCATTTTCATCTAATATATAACCATTTGTAGATTTATCATGTTGTCTAACATAAGCAATATTACCACGACAATCACCATTCATAACAACAACACGATCTCCAGGTAAAAATTTCCAATCCGTTTCTTTCTTATACAATTTTTCCTTTGAAACTAATGGTAAATCTGGTTTAACGAAATCTGGTAAAGCTTTAGCTTGAATCTTTGCTTGATGTCTTGCCATCCCTTTTGGAGGATTAGAAAGTCTCTCAAGGACACGATTTCCTGCTTTTGAAAGATGTTTGAAATTTACTGACATAATTTAACCAAGTTAGAATTATCAATACAGTTATACGTCAAATATATTGTATCTTTATATATTTTTGCTTGTTACTTGAAATAAATTTTTCATTTAAAATTCGTCGATTTTCTGGTTTTTCAAGTTTTACAAAATAAACATTTAAAGATTGAAAAAAAAAAACATACAGTAAAGAAGAGAACAAAACGATTGAAAGTCTCAATTGTTAAGAAATTTATATTGAAGCAAGATTGAATGCATGTTTATTATGCACATAAATGATCAGGATCAATGACAAAGTGGAGATTAATGGGGCCACAGGTATTGTGAAATACATTGGCGAGACACAGTTTGCTTCTGGTGTTTGGTGTGGAGTGGAACTGGACAAGAACATTGGTAAGAATGACGGTAGTGTTCAAGGTGTGAAGTATTTTGAACTGGACAAGAAAGATCAGAATTATGGTTTGTTTGCAAGGCTGGACAGCGTCAAGGTTGTGCAAGAAGATCTAGATCATACCGAAAGAGCCATGACTGTTGAAACATTACAGAAACAGATGTCAAAGTTACAACAGGAGTATAAAATATGTCAAACAAGATTAAAGGAATATAACGAAAAGTTACAAACCTTACATTTTCTTGAACAAACTGTGGAAGCTTTAACACTTAAGGAAACTGAATTGTTAACGAAAAATAAACATCAATGTCAGCAATTGGAAACTCTAAACTTGGAAAATATTGCATTAAAACAAAGTATAAAACCTTTGAAACATGAAATTAAATTGAGAAGGAAAATTGAAAAAGAAAAATTGGTTTTGGATGATGTAGATCTTGAAACATTGATTAAGAATAATAAGTTGTTGAAATCTGTCATTGAAATGCAAGAAAGTTCTTTAGATGATATTGCAAAGAAATATGAGGAAACTTTGACAGAGAACACAGATTTATTACAACAGGTAGTCGCTTTAAGCAATGATGCATTTACTAAAGATAAAGAACTTACTACTTCTAGGGATTTCATAAAAGACTTAAAATCACAACTTGAAGCTCAACGAAATTCTGATAATATTATCACTTTTTTAACTGAAAGGAATCAACAACTTACTATAGACTTACAAACGTTAACTAAAGAATTGGATATGTTTAAAATAAAATATAATAAAAGTTCTCAAATGATAGGAACTGAAATCTTACATGATCAAATAACAGATTTACAGCATTCATTAAACCAGGAAAAGAAACTTTTAAATGAACAATATATAATAAATAAACAGTTGACAGAAAAATTCTTGAATAAACAACCTGAAGATACAGATTTTGATATTCAAGATATGAAAATTAAATTAGCAGCATTAGGTCATGCAGAATATCAAAACAAAATATTAATTAAACTAAAGGATATTTACCTTTCAAATAATATTGGTGACATCAATATAATTATTTTACAGTTGGATTTTTTTGCAAACTTAATACTCGATAAACAAGTAAGAAATTCAACTTCCGAAAAATTTAAAAGTCAAATTGTTTTACTCTTATTAAAATCAATTGCCATTTCAATTAAATATTATCAGGAAGATTTTATTTCAAATGATATAATACATTCTTTTTTAAGTAAATGTAGCATTATAAGTTGGGTTGAAGAAGTATTAGATGGTTATTTATTAAATAATAAACAAGAATTTTCTAATATGATAAATTTCATTAATGATTTCCTTCCTTCTAACCTAAAAAATATGATAATTATTCAATTTCTTAAATTTATTTGTTCCAATTCCATGTTGAACATTATCAATTATTGTAAGAAAAATAAAAAATTTACAACAGTTGAGATACTCTATTCAAAATTTGTTCGAATAGAAAAATTGAGTGAAAAAATTATCTCCAACTGTAATATTGATGGAAAGAAAAAAATTATAATTGATACTGATACTACTAATTTATTGTTTAATTTGATATCTGATATTTTCATTTTCATTGATACTAAAAATGATTTAAATCAAGAATTAGAAATTAAACTAGATTTTTTGATACAGGTATTTATAAACGTACAAATTATAGAAAAGATAAAAGAAAATAATACAGTAAATTCAAAAGAGGACGACCAACGAAATTTAGAAAATTATAATAATCAAGTCGTGACTGACGATGATAGTCACAATAGCATTGAACAAAAGAATTATATTAATGAATTGTTAATTAAAATTAAACTTCTTGAAGAATCTACTAGAAAGGAAAATCAGTATGAAGAAATTTTTATGGATCTTAAAAAACAAATTAATGATTTACATACGAAAAATGAAAATTTTGAAATAAAAGAAAAAGATTATAAATTGCAAATATCAAAATTGAAAAATGAAAACTTTAAAACTTCTTTAAAAGATTATCAAACAATTAAAGATGATAGTTTGGTTAAAATTATGATTGAAAAAGAAAACATGACTAAAATTGATCTTATTTCTGAAATTAAAAGTTTACAAGATGCCTTGTGCTCTGAAACACATTTATCATGTGCTAATGTAGATTTAGATATGTCTTGGTTAAATGACAATGATAATAACACAAAAAAATATAGATATTTCAATCCTGGGTATTATAACAATGACGAAGTCACTTTGGGGAACGTTCAGAAAAATATTATAGATTTTTTAGATTATTCAAAACCTATTGAAATTGATTTTAATTGTGATTTTCAAGACAAAAATGGTAGATATTTAACAATTTTACAATCTAAACAAAAAGATTTTCATAACTCGTTAGATGATATTCTTATGTAATATTACTTAAAATTTTTTTTTTAATGCATACCAGTAGTTGTTTTCTCATGAACATCTTCTATATTTTTGATTTTTTGTGATTGTACCTCTTTAGTTGGCCATTTGACTGCTCTATCTATTTCATCTCTTGGATAAAGGAAATCAAAGACCATAATTAAACAAAAATCTACAAGAGCACATAAGACATATAAATGTTTAGCCCATATTCCTTTTCTTTTGTATAACCTTTTAACCATAACTAACCAATCTTTATCATTAGGTGAAGCTTCTTTAAAAATTGCTGAATATACTTTGTCTGTTCTTTTAGCGACGTCTGACCAGTCGTATAATTTACTAACTACATCATGAAATAAATTTTTATCGATTTTCCCAGACCTAAACAAAGTAATACCTTTTTCTGTTGCTTCAATTATACTTGAAACTGAAGTCTTGTCTGCAAATACTGTCATATATCTTGGTAAAACTTCCGGAATACCACCTACAGGGGTAGTCACAATAAGTAAACCACAAGATGCAGCTTCAACTAACACAGTACCAAATGCTTCTGTTAAACTAGCATGTAAATATATATCACCTTGACATAGGACTTCTCTAATCTTTTCATGAGCTACTGCACCCAATAAAGTAATACGATCTTCTAATCTCTGCGTTTCAACCATTTGTTGAAAATCAATAAATCCTGGACCATCACCTGCCATGACAAAATCTACATCTGGATGTTTATGACAAATTTTTGGTAATATTCTAATCAATAAATCACAACCTTTATTTTGAAATAATCTTGAAATGACAACGATAGTTATTCTATCTTTATTTTTTTTCACTTCAATTCTTTCATCTAAAGGTGTAAAATCTTTGCTAACCACAGCATTTGGAATAACTGATAATTTTGAAATATCTATATCTGCTCTTACAATCATATTTTCTTTACAAAGATTTGAAACACAAATGACTCTATCAACACTTGCTAAAGAATATTTTAATAACTTATTCAATAATACAGATCCCAATAAAGTAAAACCATAAAGAGAATGATCTGTAAAGACAGTTTTGATTCCCATATAGTTTGCATGTGAGATAGACTCTTGAGCCATAGTAGAAGCACTTCCATGAGCATGTACTATTTCAATATTCTCCCTAATGAAAATATTTCTTAACATTGGGAAAGTATAAAACACAGAAGGAAACGTAGTTTCTCTATACAAAATAAAATATGGTATATGGTAGACTTTCAGCCCATTCTTGATATACCGTATACCGATTCTATCACCATAATGATGTGTTACAATGATTACAGAGTGTCCCAATTCTATCAAACTCTGTGCTAAATGATATACATGAAATTCTACACCTCCAAGCTGCGGATAGAAATAATCACAGACCATAGCAATGTTAAAACCCATGACGTTTTGATTCTCTCGAGTTATTTCACTTCAGAGATTTGGCTATCAAATCTTTTCTTTAATTAATTAAAATTGCTGTCAAATTTGAAGTTTCTTCTTAATAAAAATAATTCGTGCATCGCGATGCTTTTTGAAGATTTAATTGCATTGAAAATAAAATAATGATAACAAGAAACTCATCAACACTTTTTAGAAAAAAACCTTGAAGATTGAATTTCATCTGGTTTGCGATTGTCTATTAGTCGAGAAGAAATATATTGTTCAGTCAGACCATTCCTGAAAAGACAGCAAGGATTTTGTGTGCAGCTGAACAAGAGTTGCAATTGTTCGTATAAATAAAATTAAAAGTGTCAAAATATACCCAGAAGAAATAATATAAATAAACTGATATGAGACTAGGTGGAAATTCCGGATACAATAAAGTATCTACTAGTGAAGATACTGTTACTTCTGTAGAATCTACTAATGTAGAAACTCCGGTAGTGATGAGTGGTGAAACTTTACCTCCTGAACCACCATCTTATATAAATGTAAACGATGAAGAAAATGATTATTTGTCAAATGATATGGAACAAATGATTATTGAAGAACCTTTTGAAGAACCAAATGTTTGTTTTAGGAAGAAAGTTGGGAATTTTATCACAAGTCTTAATGATTCTGTAATAATACCTGTTAGAGATAAAATTGTTGATCCATTAGTTCAATTATGGAAATTCATATCTGAAAGGATTGATTTTTATTTAGGTAAAATCGGTAATCCACTCATCTTGAAAAGATTCTTTTATGTTATATTAATGACATTTATTGTTTGGAGTATAATATCAAGTGGATCATTACCTGATAGAAGACCTGTTTATACAAAAGGTTTATTTACAGATCATGATGTACTCATTGAATATGCAAGAAAATCATTAGATCTTTCAAAATTAGAAAAGGATATAGAATATATTAGTAGTATGCCTCATATGTCTGGTACTAAAGGTGATACTGCAATCAAACATTATACAAAGGAATCATTTCAAAATAATGGATTGAAATTAGTTAAAGAATTAGAATATCAAACGTATGCTAATTATCCTGGTAATGTATCATTAAATATTATGAAAAATGATGGATCTGATAACATTGATTTTGAATTATCTGAAAATAATTTTAACTCAATGAGTATTAATGGTGAATTAAACAATATTAATTTAATTTATGGTAATAAAGGCAGTGAAAATGATTTTAAGATGTTAAAGAATAATGAATTATTGAAAAATGATTATATTATTTTATTAAATTATGATCATTTAGTCAGTGAACAAATGATGAGAGCAGAAAAATATAACGCAAAGGGTGTTATTTTCATTTCAGAAAAATATTTAGAAAATGGTGATTTAATACAAAACAAACAAGTTTCATTACCACAATATGGTACAGGTGATATCTTAACACCTGGTTGGGTTGGTAGTTTAGTAGATCCAATTTCTCCTGAGAATTCAAATAGAATTGCACATATTCCGGTATTACCAATATCATTTAATCAAGGTGAAAAGATATTAAAATTGTTTAATGGAGATGGTATAAAATTTTCAAATGATCATTATAGTGGTAAGATTGATAATATTAAAGTCAAGATGAAAGTTGATAATGCAATTAAAAACTCACAACCAGTTTATGATATTATTGGTAAGATAACAGGTAGAGAACAGACTGAAAAAGCAATTGTCATTGCAGCATCAAGAACTTCTATAAGTAATGGTGCTAGATACCCAAGTTTTGGTACATCTTTATTATTAACGTTATCACAAATTTTACAAGAAATGAAATATAAATATAATTGGAAACCCTTAAGAAATATATATTTCATCTCATTTGGTGGTAATGAATTTAATTATGCAGGATCTACAGAATTATTTGAACAAAGATTAGCAAGTCTTAAGAATGAAGCATATTCCATGATTGATATTAGTCAATTAGGGATTTGGAATGATGAAAAATTAATTGATATTCAAGCACATCCCCTTTTACATGAATTTTTTAAAGATGATGATCGTAAGATGGGATTTGATATTTCTGTAAAGCAAGTTCATCAATATGGTGATTGGATACCATTCCTAGCTAATGGTATTCCGGTATCAGTTTTGTCAACACCTGATATTAAGGATAAACTTTTACCTATTGATACTATTGAAGATTCATTTGATAATGTTAAAGATATAATTAGAGAATCGGAAAAAAGTGAATTAATATCTGATTTGGTATTGTATCTTTTCCAAATAATTTTAAAATTAGTTGATAATCCGTTAATTCCTTTCCATATTGATAATTATGTTTCAATCTTAGAGGAAAATTTCAAAGAATTAAAGAAAAATATTGAATCTGATTTAAACTTGCAATCTATTAATAAGAGTTTAAAAATGTGGGAAAGAATTGGTATGGAATGGTCACAATGGAGCAAATCATGGGAACAATTAGTTATGGACCATGAAGATGGCATTGAACCTTCATTAATATCTGTTCATAGATGGACATGGAATACAAAATTAACAAATATTGGTAGAAGACAGTGTATTGGATCGGGAATACCAAATAGATCATTTTACAAGAATATATTGTTTTCACCTCCATTGTGGATGGAAGATTATACAAATGACAAGAGTTGGGTGTTTCCAAGTGTTAGAGATGCGATCTACAACAAGGATTGGAAAACAGTACAAGAACAAATCAACGACATTGGGAAAGTTCTTGAACAATCAGCACACATGTTTGTTGAAGAGACAAACGAAAATGGATTCATGTAGAAATATATAAACGTTTATATAATCAAAAGTTTACGATTTTTTTCATTTTTAAACTGCTTAATAAATTTATATCGGTCAACAAAATTTGACTCGTATAAAGAAAATCAACAGCGAAAAGGTTAACTTTAGTAAAAGGTAAAAGATATAAAAATATTGAAAAGTTGCCATTTGCAAACACGTAAATCGTAAATAATTATATATATATTATAATAGTTGTATACAGATATTATCATATTATTACTATTGTAAATTCAAATAATTTCATATTTTATTTGGATCGTTTAACAATTTATAACTTAAACGAATTAGGCAAAGTTTAAACTTCAAAATTTATCAATCAGCAATCTTTAAGGAGAGGGAGAAAAAAAAATTGTCCAGATTAAATTAAATTGAAATGTCATTTATTAAAAATTTGTTATTTGGTGGTGTTAAGACAAGTGAAGATCCAACAGGTTTATCAGGAACCACACAGGATAATAATAATAATAAAACGTCAGAACCCATGGTTGCAGGAGTTTTTTATCCAAGAACTTTATCAGTATTTAATGGTCATGATGATGAAAAAATTTTCATAGCTATTAAAGGTAATGTTTATGATTGTACAGCAGGCAGACAATTTTATGGACCAAGTGGACCATATTCAAATTTCGCTGGTAAAGATGCATCAAGAGGTTTAGCAACAAATTCATTTGAAATCGATTGTTTAAGAGATTGGGATCAACCTATGGATGATTTATCGAATTTATCACCTGAAGAAATTGATGCTGTTAATGAATGGGAACAACATTTTCAAAGTAAATATCCATTAATCGGTACTTTAGAACCTGAACCTGGTGTGAATGCTTGATTAGGGAAAGAAAAAACATTGTATCAAGTTTTTTCTCTTATGATGTTATGATGATTTATATGGTTATGAACTATATTACTATTACAACAAAAAATTTAAAAAAATTTTTGCTATTTATGAGTATTGTTATTATTTATTTATTATAATTATTTATTGTTTTATAATATATTTATTTAGAATTCAATGGGAAAAGAAAATTGTATTTATTGCTGACATTTTTAGTTTATACCAAAGGTTTACTTGAATTTTGAATATGAAATTAATTCACTATTTTTATAACTCCAAATTATTAAATTTTTATCATTTCGTCCTTTTCTATTATTTTTTCTGTTAAAAATTTTAATTTTAATTTTTTTAATATTGTCATTATGATTATTATTTTTGCTATCATCATTTCTAACAAATTTTAACGATGGAAATTCATCTAATTTCAAAATATTCTTATCATCAAATTTTAATAAATTTAAATTTAAATTTGAATCTTTTTCATTTCCATTTTTAATATTAAATTTTTTAACTATATTTTTATCATGGAAAATAATTTTAATGTCAGCATTATTCTTAGTTAAATTTTTAATTGTATGAATTGTATTAACACAATTTAAATCTTTCAAAATTTTATCATCTTGATTTTTATTTTTATTTAATTTTAAATTAATTAAACTAATTTTTTTCAATTTAAATTTTTTTTTAGTTAATAATCTTTTATGAAAATTATTTTTATCAAGATAATTTAAATTTGGTGATCTATTACAACCATTTGGAAAATTTGCAATGACTAAAGGTTTAAATCTTATTGAATTTGGTAAAAGAGATGAATTTAAATTAATCATATCTTCAATTCTAAAATTTGTTAATGGTGATAATTTATTAATTTGATTTTGAGTTTTGAAATTAATCTTTTTCAAATTTTTAATATGTCTTTTTTTATTTATTTTTTTACCAGTGAAAAAATTTTTAATTTTTAGTATTGTTATTGGTATAATATTTGATTTTGATTTTAATGGCTTTGGTGGTGCTCTCATAATATTATTTAATAGATTTATTGGTATCATTTTTATACCATTTTTTTAATATATATATTTATGTTATTTTTTTTTATATATTTTGGAATTAATTTGTGTCGCTTTTGTTTGAAAAAAATACTTCAAACATGATTTTAAAAAATTATATATTTATACATAAAAATATATAATTTATTTATTTATTTATTTATTTATTCAGTTTTTCTTTTTTGGTCTTTGTAAATTAAAAAAAAAACTACTTTATCTATTGAATAAAAGCTTCCCTTGGTAAATTATTAACATTTGTTTGGAAACCTTTAATGGCAATATCAAAATTCCAAGAACTTTGTTCAGCTAACATATAAGTATATTCAGAATTTAATTTTGTTTGAATATGTAATTTATTTAATAAGTCTAATTGAATTGGTGATAAATTTGCTTGGATATTTGGTGGAAGTTGTAAAGTTGATGAAAGTTGTGAAGTTGGAGGTGGTGGGGTTATTGTTGTTGGATTTGTTGTAATGTTAGATTGTGGTACTTGCTGAGGTGGTTGTGGAGTTGACCATGTATTTGATGTAAAAGATCTTATAGTTAACATATCCGATGCAATAATAACAGAATTATTCATTGGCACAATGACCCAAGTTCTATCGAATGATTTTTTTGATAATCTTGTATTATTTGATGAACTTGAACTTGCATATCTTCTATTTCTCATATTAAAAGAGTTTTTACTGCTATTATTATTATTATTATTATTATTATTATTGGTATTAGTGGCACTTGGTTTTTCAATTTCATCAAATGTACCATGTAGAGTTATAATAAATCCATTAATTTGTTGATAAGTAATTGATTGTATTGAATAGTCATTTGGTTTTTCTAAAAGATGATGTTTTGTCTTTGGTAAAGTCTTGAAGATATTCATTATTTGTTCTTGACCAATGGCTAATCTTTGTTGAATTGATTTTTCATTTGAAATTTTACAAATATTACGTGATTGTGAGATGTAAAAACCAAAAGATGGATTTTGATCAGATTCTAGGACAGTTGATGATGGTATTGAAGAATCAACTGAAATTGAAAATTGTGATTGTGGTGTATAAAGATTTAAAATTTGAGTTTTATCGTTATCCCAAAAATTTAAAAAATTTGTGACAAAATCTGTTGATGATTGACCTAATTGATCATTTTCAAAGAAGAATTGTTTAATTTTACATGGTATATTAAAGATAGATTGTAATTTTTGATTATCTCTAACTATGACATTATCTAAGATAATTAATTTTGGAAAGATTCTTAACATTTCATTACGATAGTTATTATTATTATTAATTGGATTATTCATCATTAATAATTCATTTAAATTTTTAAATTTATTTTTCCAAACTTCTAATGAATTTAATCTTGAAATTTGATTATTTGCTAAACAAAGATTTTTCAAATTTGGATAAGTTTGTGCTAAATTTGAAATTGAATTAATATCTTTTAAATTATTATTTGCTAAATTAATACTTTCGACGATTAATTGTGGTTCCTTTGATGCAATTTTCATCAAAGCAGGAAATATTCTTGATTGTGTTGAAATATTATTGAACATACCCTTTTGAGTTAATTCTGGATCTTGATGTAAATTACTTAAATTTAACATCTTTGTTTGTGAATCATAACGTTTTGCTAAGAAAGTCTTTAAGAAATCAATTGTATTTGAAGTTGTACCATTTGAATTAATAATTTCAAATTTTAATGAATTACCAGCAAATCTTACACCATTCCATTTAATTAATTGTTCTGCTTGTGATAAAGACTGAACGTAACCAATGATTAGGTTACCTTCAATGGTTGTATCCATTAAAGAAATTCTTGTATTTCTACTAATAAAATTAACTAAATCTTGAACTGTTGCATTTTGCCAATTTGAAACAGAAATTTTTACTCTATTCTGTTGAGCTTGTTGCTGAGCCAAATTAGAGATATTATTAACATTATGCAAATTGTTCATTTTGATTCTATGGTCTTATTTCAAAGATTCATTGATTTGATATATTTTCTCTTTTAGTATAAAAACTTTCTTTATTATGTGAAAAATTGTTTTCAAATTGGAAAATATTTGAAAAATTTGAGAAAAAAACAAAATCATTTTCGACGGAAAAAAACACGTGCAAACCCTAAAATAAAGTTAGGGTTATTTGATGCCCTAACGTTACCCTGCATTTCTCAAAAAAAAATCATTTTCAACGAAGTTTTGCATTTTTTTTAAAGAACAGCAAAACAATTTCAAATCACAAGAAAATAAAATACAAGTTTTTAGTCAAAGTGGCAATTCTTTATAATAGACATAATATCTGATATCAGGAAAATCATTCAGCAATGGCTCTTAACTACGATTATGATGAGTCCAGTGAAACATGGCCATTTTTCTTAATTGCCGCTCTGTTCGTTTGTTTGGTTCCATTAACTATAGTACAATTCTATAATATCTTCATTAAGAATGATAAAGATAATGATAATATTGAACAAGACGAAAATTTAATACAGTTAAATGAATCCTATATTTCAAATGACATCAAAAAATTTCGTAAAATCTTTGATAAACAAAATGGTAACAGTTTTATTAAGAAAATTTTCAATTTTAAAAATTTAATTATCATCGTTGGTTGGTTAATAATCTTTGCATTAATTAATTTAACAAATAATAATGATACCATCAAACAAAATTCAAAAAGTTTATTCGATCCTTATGAATTATTAGGTATATCAACAACATCAAATGAAAGACAAATTAAATCTGCTTATAGAAAACTTTCATTAAAATTTCATCCTGATAAATTATCAAAAGATTTAACAACCGATCAAAGATCTTTAATGGAAGAATCCTATGTTCAAATTACAAAAGCTTATGAAGCTTTAACAGATGAATCTATTAGAGAAAATTTTTTAAAATATGGTCATCCTGATGGTCCACAATCAATTTCTCATGGTATTGCATTACCAAGTTTCTTAATTAATTCCAAGACATCTCCAATTTTAATCTTTTTCTATATCATCTCTTTTATTCTTATCTTACCTATTATCGTATCAAATTGGTGGAATAAGACTCAATTAATAACCAAGAATGGTATTCATGTTAATACTGCAAATCATTTCGTTAATAAGATTGTTAATTATAAACCTTCTGAAATCGTCACAGTAAATTTAATTATTAATTGGTTATCTTACGCACAAGAATTTAAAGATTTTTATCCAAATTTAAATCAAAAAGATTTTGAAAATTTATTACTTGATCATATTAATGGTAAAGATTCAAATGATTCAAATTTAATTAAATATAGAATTGTAACAAAATGTCATTCTTTATTATTTGGTTTATTAGATATTGCTTGTGGTTTTAGAAATACTGAAATCGCATTAAAAACAATTGATACTTTTAAATGTATTGTTCAAGGTTTACCATTAACAAATAATTCACAAATTTTACAATTACCAAACGTTGATAAAGAATTTTTTGAAAAAAATAATAAAGATAATAAAATTCATACTTTAGGTAAATTATTTACATTTAATGATGAAAAAATTGGTGAAATTTTAAATATTAAAGATGAACAAAAATTAAATCAAACATTAAAAGTTGCTTCAAATATACCAATCTTAAGATTAATTAAAGCAGATTTCATTGTTCCTGGTGAAGAATTTGTAACACCAATGTCAACACCATATATTTCAATTAAAGTTTTAATTAATTCAGCAAAACATAAAATTATTCCAACTGAAAATTTCCCAATTGATTCATTAAAAGAATCTGATGATTTTGAAGACTTAAGAGATCCATTTGCAGCAATGTTAAAACAACCAATTATACCTTATTCTTTTGCACCAAATTATCCAATTAAAAGACGTAATAATTGGTGTTGTTTAGTTATCTTACAAAAAGATGCCAAAATTATTCAAACTCCAGTTACCATAACAAAATTATCATTTAAAAATTTACAAAATAATCTTGATAAAAGATTAATTAAAGAATTAAATATAAATGATAAAGATTTTAATATTAATGATTGGGAAATTGGATTCATTAAATTACCATTAGGTCAACAAACACCAAATGAAATTGGTCAAATTTATATGAGAGTTGTCATTAAATCAACTGATTATTTTGGTACAGATTTAGATTTTACAATGAAAATGGATATTCGTGAACCACCAAAAGATAATGAAATTAATCAAGATCAAATTTATAATGAATCGGATAGTGATAAAGAAAGTGATTATGATGATAATGATGATAGTGATAGTGACACTGATTATACTGATATTGATACTGACACAGATGATGAAGAAGTTGAAGAGAAAAAATTAAGATAACCAAAAAAAACAAAAACAAAAAAAAATAAGTCATTCCAAATATTTATAGATATATGTATATATTTAATAGTTAAAAAAAGATCATAAATCATTAAATAAAGGTATCTTTTGTTTATAATAATTTTTCCATAATAAAAGCATCATTATTCAACAATAAATTATCTTTATAATAATTTTCCAGTCTTTTAATAATTGAAAAACCTCTTTTCAAATACCAATTAATTACATAGATATTCTTACATGGTGAATGAATCAAAATCTTGTTGATAAAAAGTTTTCTAATTTCAATTTCAATAAATGTTAATAATTTGATACCAATACCAAGACAACGAGATTGTTTATCAACAACCAGAACTTCGATATAAAACGCTCTTGCTAAGATACTACCTTCACAAGATAAAGAATAACCTTTGATTGCACCGATTAATTTGCCATCAAAAGTCATTCCTTTTGTAATTGAAATTAAACTATTATTATTTGTTTCATTAAAGAATCTTGCAGGATATTTAATCGGGAAATTCTTATTTGTCAATTCAACAAATTCATTTAAATTTTCATCATTTATTTCAATGAAATTAAATTTATCAGTTTCTTTCGAATTCATATAAATTTATTAAAGATTGTTTTATTTTATTATTTTTCATCATCGAGATTTTATAATTACAATTAACAAAATTCAAGTCAATTTTATAAAGATATAAAAAGCAGAGCAAAAACATTAAATATTCTTTTAGTAATGTTTAACTCAAAATTAATAATTTCTAAGAAGTTCTGGTTTTTAAATGTGAAATCTTCAATCAATTACGGTTTTGCTACTTATAATAATAAACAGATCATTCAAAAGAAACAAAGTAATAATGATACGATCTTCAATCCTAATACTGAAAGACAATTAGCAATCAAATTATTCAAAACAAATATTTCAAAAGCTACATTTGATATAAATCTTTTACAAAATGATATTAATATGATTAATTTGATTAAGATTTTAACTAAAGATAGGTTCCCAACAAGATTAAGTCAAAAGACAATCCTGCATGAATTATATACTTTAATACTTCAAAATCGTATTAATGATAATGAAATTTATCATGGAATCAAGTCAATTACAAAAAATTTAAATATTATTAACGTATCAATACCTAAAAAAATTATCAATTCAAATAATAATAATAATAATAATAATAATAATAATGAAGAAAAAATTTCATTGACTTTAAATCCTCAACATGATAACAAATTTAATAAAATTTTAAAACATTTTGAAAATAATAAAAACTATCAATCAAATGAATTATATCAAATCTTAACAAATTTAATTGAAGAATCAAATGAATTGAAAGAATTTAATTCATCAAAAGATAACACTAAAAAAAATGATATCAATTTAAAATATTTAGAAAATTATTTACATTCATTAGAAGATAAAGAAAAGATTAAAAATTTTTTTGTTAATGATAAAAAAAATTTTTATAATTGGAATAATTTAAATAATCATATTATATCATTATCTGGTGGTCAAGTATTTTTCCAAAAGTCAAATAAAAGATCAAATAATCTCTTTAAGAAAATATGGTATAATAATAATAATGTAAATAATCAAAATTCAAAATCTTTTGCAAAAGAATATCTATTATTAAATGTTAAGGATAAAGCTGAATCTAAAAATATTTTAAAAGATACAGATCACGCAATGTTTAATATTAATTATAGAGATCTTTTAGGTATAGTTAATAGTACAGGTATATCACCAGAAGAAACATTAAAATTAATTCAATTTAAAAAAAATCAAAATTGGTTACCATTAGGAAATTTGTATGAAAAACCTGAAGTCATAATTTTTCAAAGAGAAATAATATCAAAGTATCCATTTTTAAAAAAATTCAAAAATATTATAATTATAACATGTATCACTTCAATTTTAATTTATTGGTTTAAATCATCTAAATCAAACGAGTCTGAAGAAAACCTGATAGAGAAGAAATCATAAATAAACACGTCCATACTTGTCTATATTTAACATACATACATATATATATATATATATATATTTACACAATCAATTATCGCTTTCCCAAACACAATACAATCACCAATTATCTAATAGTCTTAATGCTTCATTTTGTGACTTCAAAGTTTCCCCATTTAAATATTTCTTTGATTTTGCCTTTGAATAATATACGGGACAATCTCTAGATTCACATTTATCAGAAATTATATCACCAACAATACTAGCATCTTTCCCATATTGGAAAGTACAGACACGGCAAACCGTTTTCAAATTTTCTAACTCTTTTTGTCTATATAAATTATTCTCTAATAAATTTGAACCTGTTTCTAATGGATGAGAATAACAATTTTCACATAATTGACAATTTAAAATTAATGTCTGTTCTTTACTACAATTACAACATTGAATAGTCTTTGCAAAATCTTTATTCTTTTCATCAGTTTTTTTTATATTTCCTCTTTGAACTCTTGCAATATCAAATGCCCATGAAGAAATATTAACACCCATAATATTGAAAAGTCTTGATAAAGGTGGTATAAGAGTTTTCGTAATATAATATTCAGAATCTAATTCAAAATTCTCATTTGACAAAAATTCTTCAGGTGATATACTACGATTTCTTAATGTTTCACCAGATTTCATTTTCACAACTAAATATGGAACTCTTTCCTTATATTGGGGTTCAGATCTATGATCCTTTTCCATTTGTTTAGTGGCAACCAATGCACCTGGTGGAGCTGTACTTTCGCTTTTATATTTACCTAATTTAACTTCTTTAGCAAAACAAAAATCTTGAATAGATATCTTAGATTGATATATTTTGGAAAATTGATCTTGTACATAATTTTTAACTTTTGATAAATCTTTGGTTTCAAATAATATTTTTAATGATTTTTCAACAATTTTTTGTTGTGCAGGATGACCATCCCTTCTAATAGTTTCAATACCTTTTGAATCAAATGTTGGTTTTGTTTGATTTTCATATTCATACGAATTACCTATATATCTTTTTTTGCTAACTAAAATCGATGGATGATAAACTTTTTCAAATTTTAAATATATTGGTTTAGGGTTCAATCTAGTAACTTCATTGGCGATTTCGTGACCCATTTTAAATGCTTCGTCCTTTGTTTTACCTGGGAAATAAACAAATAAACTATCAGTATCACCATATACTACTTTGGCTCCCCATTTTTCACTCTTTTCAATGAAATCAATAGCTTTTTCTAAAGTTTCCCTACCAGTCTGAACAACGCTATCAGCTAAATCTGAACATGGCATTCTACCCGAAAAAGATGCAGATGTGTAACCATATGTAACATTAGCTAAAAGCTTTAAAGCTAATTGTTTGTTTACCAACAATTTTTTCAATGATTCATTTTTTGGATCAAGTTCTGAAATCGTTTTCTTAACCATAACTCTTATATCCAAGATTTCAATTAGCATCTTGGCTAACGTTGATTTTCTTACTGAGGGTTTGACAAATACAATACCATTAGGTGAAATAGTAATATAATCATTCAATAATCGTAAAATATCTTTTGGTAAAGAATGACAACCTGTACCAATATTATTTTTTTTCAAATTGAGTTCTCTTACTCTACCAATCATAGTAGAGTAACAATAGTTATATGCAATCATAATAGATGGATACAATGATTGAAAATCTAATACAACTAACGGACTTTTATAAAATGCCGATTCAGGTTCCATAACTAATGGCACACACTCTAATGGCTTTTGATTTCGAACATTATCTTTACTCGGAGAAATTAATAAATAGTTTTCAGTTTTACAAATTCTAATTAAAAATGATTCGACTTTATATTGAGATCCTCTATAATAAACAGAATGAAAATCAATTCCAATCAATCTGGCTTGTTCCATTGTTTTCTCTAAGAATTCTTGTTCTTTTAAGAGTTGTATATTTATTCTAACTCTTGTCAACCAATAATTCAGTACAGTTTTTAAATAAGTTAGACTAGAATTTTCATTCCACATTTCTGTCAAAGAATCAAAGGAATAATGTGGTAACCGCCTATGCAAAACATTATATGCAATATTCTCAATTGTATATTGAGTTAAATTCAAACTAGATCTTAGAATTCTCCAAATATTAAGAACATATCGTCCGGTAATAATGATTCCCGATGAATGAGTATAACCCCATGAATCTCTAGATTTATTTTTCCATTTCATAGTCACTCTAGAAATTTCTTCCGAAATATTAAAGTTATGAATTTTAATACATCTTTCTATTATATACCCCCAAGAAGACATATGAACTTCATATCCAGATAATATATCTGGATCAAAAAGCAAAATCAAATCTGTTAGAGCATCAAACATGTCAAATTCACTCTCATAAATGGCAACAGGTATTGTTCCTGCACATTGTTCTATTTTATTTATAAATTCTTGATTATGTGTATCTTTATTAACAATCATGATACCTTCTGTCTTAATGCTTAAATCAAATGGAAAGTTTTCTTCATCCAATTTCCAAATAATCATCGTCACTTCATCGATAGCAGGGTCAGGGAGTTTTTTTTTTCTTGTATTAACATGTATTTCCAATGAAAAGTGGGTCATGGTGTCATGTATATGTTTCTTCTTTTTTTTAATCATAGATTCACTTTTAAATTTGTAAAAAAAATTACCGTTAGATGATGGTCTTTCAATCTGTGATTGAAATTTTTTTTTTGGATCTTTCCCCTCTGTTTCATTCTTCACATCTGTAAAACTTGGTGGTTTTTTAATATACTTCCATAAACCAAAAACTTCATCTGAATGAATCGAATCAAGAATTATTGGATTTCCTGACATAGGAAGTGGTATACGACTCACTAAATGGTTTGATGTAATATTAAACCGTTTTCCAGCATAGATGTAAGGTTTTTCTTCTAAATCATCGGGGTTGCTATAAAATGGATCCAAATAATCAATTTTAGGATATCTTTTTATCTCTAAATCTTTTTGTAAACTTTCAAATGTAAATGGCGGCTTTTTGTACATATACGCATTCTTTCCCATTTTCAATCCCATGTTCTTAACTACTCTATTATTCCTTGGACTAGAAGTTACTTCCTTGACAACTTTTGATGTTGTATTACTTCTTTTTGAAATCATTTGGGTCATTTGAAAATCCAAGGAAAAAATATGACTAGCTTCTTCAGATGAACTCTGATCCTTATCATTTTTATTTTCAAATGGATTCTCTGGTAAAGAACTTTTAATTAAATTTTCATGATCATCAAGGTTTTCGTTATATAAATTTTCACTATCTTGTGGCTTCTCATCTGGTTTTATTTTAACTTCTTCATCACTAACATCAAGAAGATCATAATCATTATCTAAAGGGGTTACCCCCTCAGTATCAGATTCCAATTCATTACGTGAGATACGTTCCGTTGCAATCAACGGCCATAGTTCTGATAATGCTAAATGAGGCTGTCTTATTTTATCATACCTTCGATCGTTTTTAACAAAAG
The DNA here is from genome assembly GCA_030462905.1 of Jamesozyma gamospora. Classification (NCBI taxonomy): domain Eukaryota; kingdom Fungi; phylum Ascomycota; class Saccharomycetes; order Saccharomycetales; family Saccharomycetaceae; genus Jamesozyma; species Jamesozyma gamospora. The sequence continues at coordinate 63,513 of JAMSGN010000112.1, forward strand.
TCTCAAAATCTAAATTTCTCCTATTAGTCGAAGTCTCCGTAACTGCTTTTTTATAAAATTCTAAATAGTCTGCAGAAGACTCCCATTTTGTACTTGAATTTACATTTCTATCTATATCGAAAGATTTCTTATACGGTCCAAGGGAAAATAATAATCTTTGTGAATGTAAATCCTCCACCATTTTTTTGGTTGACGTTACAAAAGGAGTCTCTAAGATATCAGAACAATCTTTAGTCTTTTCAATGAAATCATGATGGAGATCATGGTATTGAAGTTCATGAATATTTTCAATAAATTGAGGAAGTATGTCAATTTCCAATAACCCATTACTCACTCTTGGAAAATCTCTTCTATTAAGAACGTTAACATTTTCATCACAAAATGTTTTCAAAAATTCTTCTAAATCTTTTGTTTTCATAAGATTATCAATATCTAAAATCGTGTTCAAAACTGGTTTACGAAAATAACATTGTTTTAATTGTATCCAATCTGATCCAAATAAATTAAAGTCAGCAGAGAATTGAAGTAAATAAGGTATATGTGATTCAAAAGTTTCAGTTATACGATTTAATAATTTCCCTTGTCTAATGATGTCTGTTAAACGATTCACATAAGATGGGTTTAAAATTGATATTCTATAAAATTTTGACCAACCAATATGGTAACCATAAAATGGTACGCCTTTAACTATAGAAACGTTTGCGATAAACTCTAAATCTGCAATCTTTTCATCTAATTTAGTAGGTTCATCTTTTTTTGCGTTTCCTTTCAAAGATTTTTTCATCAAGTTTTCTATCAACGTATGCATTTGAGTACATTTTTGATTTGTCACCAATGAAGAATCTGAATCATTGCCATCATATTTTATGAAAATATATGGGAATACACCATGGATATGACATAGGGTTTGATGTCCAGTTGGCAAATTCCCAAAGACTCTGATAACAGGAACAAGACGATACTTGTTTAAAGGTAAACTTTGACCATGTGTTCTATCCAAAACCGTCGGTCTTGACATATAAAAGTCGTAGTTATTCATTTGTAAATGGATGAGCTCTGGATTAAGCCGGGAGCTGAAACTTGTATTTTCATCAGTCATGTGTATTTTACCATCACTAATTATTTCCTGATTACCTTTTGATACAGTCAAATGGATATAGAATTCTTTATATTATTTCTTCTATTTTTGAATGTGTCATTCATGTAAATCATGTTTTGCAATATTTTTCATACGATTATAAATACGTGACTAAGAAAAATGAAAAATAATAATAAAATGAAAAAAAGATATACATTGTCAGAAACAAAAAAAAATATGAATAATAAAAATACCATTGTTTATGTGAAAGTAAAAGCTCCGAGACCTGTAGGATTTGAAGATCCCAAACCTTTCGAATGGAATGCAGACAAAGAGAAACAACTTTGGAACTTTATTTCAAAGTTAAATAATAACAAAGAAAAGATCGATTGGTCTCAATTATCAACTACTTTAAATACACCAGTGTATTTTTTGAAAAAAAGAAGTTATAAACTTTTTTCCATGCAATTGGAATCGTTACAACAACAAATTGATGAGAAAAAGAAAATGGGAGAACAATCTGAAATTGTAGATACTACTGTATTGTCTCCAATTGATAGCATAACATCTCCTAATGTAGAAGTCGAAGAAGATGAAGGTTTTTCAACACAAAACTTGGAAGATTCTTCTTTACATGAATCATCCATAGAGAGCATAAACAAACAAGCTCTTCAACATTTACAAACGTCAAAGATATTAAGTTACAAAAGGCACACAGATAATGATGAAGACGCACAAGAGAAACAAAATAATAAACTCGATGATGACGCAAGTGATGTCTCTTCAAGTTTAAGTATTAGTAAATCTGCATTAGAGGATGCTTTAATGGACCGTCTTCGTTTTTAAATATATACCTAATGGCATAAATATTAAACAATATAACGAATTATGAAAATGTCGAAACAATATAAACTTAATGATGACAGTAATAATTGAAGCTAATTTAAATTCCAATAGGGGCAAGGAAGTTTTACATATATATTTTTTATTCTATGTTAATTACAGAATTAACTTAGCTATATTTAATATACGTAAATTACATGCAATAATCAATATTTAGTTTTAACTGGTCTGTTGAAATGGTATCGCTCATCTTGTCTTGTAATTCTGTCACAGCTACTATAGAAGGTCTTCCATGGGCACATTTGAACGGCGAGCGACAACCAGCCAAGTTTTTGACTAAAGTTTCACATTCGTTCTTTGTTAGTGCATCTCCAAACATAATAGCAGATCTACAGGACTTTGTATTGAATATTTCCATGAAAAAAGTAGGTATGGAATTAATGTACTTCCACCAAGTTAGCCCATCAAATTTATCATTTTTTCCATTGTCATCTTTTTTATCTATATACCTGATTTTTGTTAATGGTAATTTTTTAAAAATTTTCAAATCATGAATGTGTTGTATCATAACATCTTTGAAAAACTTTTTATCTTTACTGAACCTGCTGATAAGTAATTCAGGTACTGATTTAATTACTAAAAAATGATGTTTTGTATCTATCTTTTTTATTTGAAACGATATAGACCATTTTTTCAATTCTGTCTGATAATGATAAAGCAATTCACTTTCTGCTTCATTGATAGGTATTTCGAAGCCAGTAACTGGTTGCGACAATAATAAATCATTCATGACCTCTGTAATGAAAGTACTCAAATATGATTCTAATTTTATTCTCTCATCACAAGCATGTTGATCTAGTATAAACAATCCACTTCTATTTTCATTTTTTTTATTATCAATTCTTAATAAAATAAATTTTTTATCTATCTGATTAATTATCATACAATCTTGCAAATCTTCACCTTGAATATGAATATCTGATTGAAAACTTTCTACAAGTTTATTTTCATAATTTAAAGTAGTACCAATCTTGGGTATTTCAACCCAACTTCCTGGACAGCAGCTAATAATGGAGCTACCTGGATTTTCTAAATTTTTTATTAATTTATTATTGAAAGTTGGTTTTTTAATTATTGCCTTATGAATTTTTTTTGATGATAGTATTGTCGATCTTCCATCAACTTCCTTTGACTCGTATATTGCACATTTAATTTTGGAACCCACCATAAATTTTTTTAAAGGTAATATCGAAAGTTCCATATCGTTACTTTGACTAAATTCTTGTGTATCCATTTTTTGAATCATGTTTGATGAAATGTTCGTATATCCTTGTAAGCGTAAAAATGATTCAAATACTTTATTTACAAGTGGTTTTAAAACGTTTTCAAAAGTGGCGTTTGTAATACATTTTAAAGGATTTTGAATTAAATCATTTATATTTTTTGGACAAAAGATATTAAGAACATAAAAAGGATAAAATCTGTATGGTTTTCCAACTGTTTTTACTTTCGTTTCTATGATCCCCCCAAAACCAAAATTTGAGCTTTGAAAAAGGTTATCAATGCTTTTTAAAAAATGTCGATCATCATATTTCCTTCCATTAACAAATAAAAATTGCATATTTTTTAGTTTTATTGGGTATTTTGATATAACTCCTTCAACAGAATAATCTTTGAAAGAAGAAGATACCATCTTTAACATATTTACTGGAATAATTGATCCGTAAATATTTCTTACTATCTGTGAGTATATTTCTTGTTTTTTCAAAAAAAAAGGATTCCCAATAGAAGATTGAAATAATAGCATTTTAAGATTTTCCATACTAATATAACTTACTGATACGTTGATATGAGGATATCGTGTCAGAATTTGTAAAAACATTTCCTTGATATTAGCAAAAATTTTAAAATCTGCTTCTTCAGTTAGTAAGTTTTGTCTAACTGGCATATTATGTAATAAATTTTTCACAATGACATTTGTTCCATGCTCATTTACATTAAATGGTTTAATCTCTTGACCAAAAAAATTTAAATTTTCTTTATCAGTAATTGTGAACATATGAGGTGGTTTTGGAAAACATTTTATCCAGGTAGAATTATATTCTTTAATTTTTGAAAAAATTGTCATATGTGATACATCGGAAATCATGTGGATAGCATCACCACGAAACCCATATGTTTCAATATTTTCTAAATCCTTTAATTTAGTTATTTTTGATGTGTGATTTCTTGACCCTAATGTGGAAAAATTCTCAGGATGTATACCACATCCATCATCTTTAACTAAAAAGGATAAATCAGGTAAATTTAAAATTACTTCAATATTGGTGGCTTGTGCATCTATTGAGTTTTGAACTATTTCAGTAACCGCCGATGCTAACGATACAATATATAGTTGAGATTGTAACTTGCTTGAAACGTCAGCTTGAAGTTTCTTGATATTTTTTGACATTAAATTATCATAATTTATGTTTCCAAGACTCTGTAATGTTTTCTACAATGGCCTTGCACTTCTTGGTTGTTGTTATGCTTTTGCTTTACGTTAGTTTTTTTTCTAAGACGATTCGGATTCTTAAAGAAAAAAGAAAAATGACACAAAAACGTTCTAAAAATAAAATATAAAATATTATATAAAATATAACATAAAAAAAATGAATAAAAATATCCATTGTTTCTACCATGAGAACTTGTCAATAATTTTGTGAAAAAAAGTATTGAATTAAGAATTATTTTAAAATGTAATTATGTTATAAATTATTATATTGTAAAAAAAAAAAAAAAAAGTCAAAATTTTCAGCAAAAAAATGTCTTTCATAATAAAACTTCATTAAATAAAACAAACTTGAGAAATGCAAAAAAACAACAAATCCAGTAAACTTTCAGTACGGTAAATTATTTTACTTGTTTTATGATATATCACCGAAAATTTTATCTTTAATTTATTAAATATTTGTTTTAAATGATCTTTAATATATCGTTTAACAAATGCTTCTGTAATTTGAATTTTCTGAATTATTAGAACTTGAATCATGATTCTTATTAACAAAGAAAATATTTCCTTTTGAAGGAATATTTTCGATAAAGGAATTTCTTAAACTCTCTTGTTCTTCTCTTGAAAATGTTTCAGGTTCAAAATTATCCAAATTTTTTGAATTAAAACCATGTAATTTAATAATATTATCAATACAATAATATTGAAAACAATTTAATAAGATTGGAGAGACAAACATTACCAAAAAGACTTGAAAATTTGGCCATGAATCACACCAACCTAAAATAATATTAGCAAACCAATAAGCACCATTTTCAAAATAATTTAAAATTAAATAAATGAAAAATTTCATAATACTTAAACCTAATACGAAGACAAAAAGTTGTTTAAAAAAAGCACTTAATAAAGGTTTCTTTTCATATAATATATCATCATTTTCTTGTGAATAATAATTACCACTTTCTACATTATTAATTTTTAAATAAGAACATACACGTTCAATTAATTTGAGACAAATCCAAAGTATCGGTATACCAATAGTTGTATCTAACAATAAATTTAAAAAATACCAATCACATTGATCATCATCATCATCGTCATAATTATCACCATTATTATCACCACCACCACCAATAATTGATAAATTTAAGAAAAATCTTAATAACATTTTTTTCTTTCTTTTAATTATACTTAAACCTATATTAATGAAATGAATACCTAAAGAACCACCTATTTGTTTTAAAGTATCATAACCCCAAACTACTAATTTTCTTCTTGGATGTTCATATTGTCTTTTAACTAATAACGTTGATATTACTAATAAACCCATTAAACATTGAATGAATAAAGATACAGGTCCTAATAATTGACATGTACCTTTTTTTGGTAAATAATTTTTATTTATAACCATTATTTTTAATTCATTTGCTTGATAAAATGATAGAACTATTGATATTTATTCTATCAAATTATTGTTGAGTACCTTTCTTTACATTGAGTTTGCGGTTCGGTTAAATTAAAATGTGTTGTGCGGTAACTAATAAAATCTAAGTCTAAAGCATCAAAACGTTTATTCAATGATAATGACTATTGAAAAAGAAGAATATACCTGGTTAAGAAAAAAATATACTTTTTTTGATTACTATGAATAAATTAAATAAAAGGACGGTTCTATAATGACCTATCCTTGATGAAGAGATGTATATATGTACATAAATAAACAAATAGTTAATGAATAAATAAATAAAGTGAGAAGCGAAAACAAGTAAAATCAAATTGTTAAATCAAGGTTCTTCACCTTGATTTTTTTTCTTAGAATCTAATAACATGAAAACAGGTCTCTTTCTACCTCTTTTATTACATTTATTCAATAAAAATTGAACTTTATTAAGTAAACCATTTGGATCAATATTTGAAACTGTATCTTTTTGCGTTTTAATATTTGATGGTGGTTCAAATGGTTTTAAATTATTTACAACATTTATTGGAATGTTATCCCATTCATCGAAAGTTTCCATTCCGGTTGCTGAATTACACCAAATTGAATTTGGTTCCTCGAATTTCATTGCAAATTCATATAATGTACTTGAATTACCTTCTTTCTTTGTAGGTTGTAAATTATCAATAATCATTGGTCTGTAACCTGAATATAAAGCTGCAGTGGATAAATCGATCGGATCTATATTATTTGTTGAAGAAACTTTTGGTAAAGAATGATATCTATAAGTCTTATGAAGTTGAGATGTTTTTGTTGTAGTCTTGAAATTAGATTTCATAATTAAAGAATCTGTAATGAAATTTGCTGATTGATGATATTTAGATGATGTGGTGATTGTTGAAGAAAGTCTTTTTGCTTTTTGTTTAGATTTTTTTGTTTGTCTCTTTAACAGTAAACTATGATTATTTAAAAATGTGAAAGAAGATTGATAACGGGTACAACTAATCAGTTTCAAACTGAAATTTTCCAAAGAAGTATTTTTAAAAGTAGAAATTGGTCTGCACAGTATAGTCATGGTATATTGATTTTATATCTAGCGATGTAACAAGTAGGTTTTTTTTACTGTATAGTATGGATAAATATGTGGAAAAAGGGAAGAAGTGTTTACAGATCTCTTCAGTTTCCTTAACACGAGCTTGGTCCTTTACCAGAAACTTTTAATTGTCCCCTTGAGTAATGTAACCAAGTTGATATTTATAATTTCGTTTACGATTAAACGTGGTTTCCTTGGGAACAAAAAAGTTGTTTTGTTAGTAAGAAAAAATTGTGGCGGAAAACCTTCAGGGTAATCGTCACTTTCGACGAGGCGGTTGTTATATAAAGTGTCTTTGTTAATGTTATGTACGTATTTAGAGGTGAAAAGTTACTCAAGAGGTTAGTCAGTTATAGCGTGGTTAAATCTTGAGACCGATAGGTAAGGTCAACGATCTTTTTACAGCTTGGCTTGGTAATGATAGTAAGCTGGCAGCTTGACTAGAACTGTAATGGTTGAAGAGAGGAGTAATTTTGATACTATCGTTTTTCTTAATGGAACTTGGAATCTTGAAACTATCTTGTACCTCTTTGACCTCATATTCACTGTCAGAAGTCTCAGTATCTTCGAAATCTTGTTCAGCTGCACTTGTGGTGAAAGAAGATTCAGATTTAGCTTCATTTTTATCAAATATTTTAGATGAACTGTATTCAGTTTCATAATCAGTTATAATATCTTCAATATCATTTTCCTCTTCTTCTTCTTCATCAATTTTTCTCATTTCCATTTGAAATACAATCCTTTTTCTAACAATTTGACTGAAATAACTATTAAGTAAATTATATAACTCATCTTTTTTCAAATCGTTCTCATCAGTCATTTGTTCGTCCCTAAGTTTAATAGTATTATCATCATGATCTTCGTAATATTCTTCTTCTTTCTTTGAACTACTATCAGAAGTAGATGATCTGACATCAAAATATGAAGAAGATGAATTTGAAACAAGACTATCGTCATCATTAATTTGTTCCTCCTCTTCTTCTTCTTCTTCTTTAATTGAGATCTTACCAACAGTTATTGGTATAACTTTATTTTTAACTACAATTGATTGTTGTCTGATGATTGAATTTAAAGAATGCGAACCTGATGATCTTACTAATTGATTATTTCGATTACCTTGTGAACTTGGTGGTTTTAATGATTCTGATAAAGTTGGTATCGTACTTTGACGTGACATTATTGAATTACGATTCATTTTAAAATTATTTGTATTTGGTGTATTGGTTAAAATCGATGCAGCTCTTCTAATTGAAGAATTTGAACGTCTTAAAGTATTCTTACAGGTTTGACGAGTTGGTGATGAAGATGCAGTTCTTGTAGTAATTGTTTGATTATTAGTTTTCAAAATTTCTTTTGATGCAGAAGATGCAGATCTTTGTAAATTCGAAACGTAGCCCTGAGTTCTTTTCAAATGATTCGTCTTTAAGTTACCATTTACTGAATGTGAATATGCCATTGTATGACCATTTTTATTTTTATTAGTTTTTAATTTATTATTTTTATTTGCTTTTGATTGTGGAATTTTATTATTAATTTTTGTTTTCTTATTGGATAAACATTTATAACTCTTTGATTTTGAAATTGATCTCTTACCATCTTTAAATGAAAATAATTTTTTTCTTACTACTAAAATTATTTTTTTCAAAAACTTTTTGATTTGAATACCTTTCATTGTGATATATGCTAATAATCCACCCTTACAACGAATAGCATTCGATCTTTTCAAACTTGATGTACTACGATTTTTGGGAAGTCGTATTGATCTAATTGAACCTGAACGTTTAATATTAACTGAATTAGTTCTACTTCCAATTGAACTTGATATAACAGATTGAACTTGCTTTATTGATGGAGATCTATTTAAATTTAAAGATTTATTACCAATTTTCGAAGGTTTTAATATACCATTTGAACTTTGTAATAGTTTTGGTTCATCAAATAAGATTTTTTCTGGAAGTGAATGAGATGATGAACAGGCTGATGAAGATATTATATCGTAAGAAATGTTGTCTGCAGTTGGTATGGATTTAGATGATGTGAAAAATGATGCATGTTCATCTTCGGGTATGGATTCCATGGGACCTTGCGATTTTGAAGCTATAGAACTGTTACTGAAGATATGCATGCTACTAGTTGATGATTTATCTTTTAATTTTGGTGAAGATGATCCAACTGAAGAAAAAGAATATACTGTCTTTTCAGGTGCTAAAGTCATTGGATACTCCTTATTATGACCGTGAGCATTTAAATCAAGTGCAGAAGCAGTACAATTTCCATCACTTTGATTTCTGAAGAATTTTGGTGATGTAGTATTATCAGAAATATTTGCAAAAGAATAATAACCATTTGAAGTGTTTGAATTTGTATTTGTGTTTGTATTTGATGCAGAAGTATAATCTGAAAGTATTTGAGAAATGTTATCATGTTCAATTGAAGCCGATTTTACCTTTTCTGGTGTCTTTTGTGCAAAAGTTTCATTTAAAAGAAGATGATTACTCAAGTCAAAATCGTCCAATTTTGAAGCTGTTGGAGATTCTTTGCAAGGAAATTTAAATTCCATTTGATCTCCACGAAAGGAGTTAGTCTTGGTTCTAGTTGGCGTTCTAATGATCATAGTATGTGTTAAGGTATGCTAGTATGTAATGTATTTTTTGGTATATATATTGTTTGGAGTCTAAACTCTGAAACAACAAACGGTCGCCATTTCTCATGAGTCTGATATATATATGCATGCAATCACAAGCAATCATACAATCAATCACTACAAAATCGACGCAGCATTTCTATTGCAATTTTTGGTTAAACTGTTTTTAATCAATTTTCAACCAGCGACAGAAATTATAAAATGGCTGTGAACATTTAAACCAGCCATGTCAATAAAAATAAAACCGGTGCGGACTGAAAAATTGTCACGCCAAAACAAAAGACAATCTTTTACTCGATGAGCTGCAGGGAAATGAAACTTTAAGATACTGCTTTATCATGGGGAAGAAACTGTTGCATGCATCTCATTTCGAACACTCTTTGAAGAAACATAGTCCGAAAAGGTCTTTAAAACTGGCGTCACAGATCAGTAATGATAGATTTCGTATCATTTCTGCAAAGAGACCTCAAAGTAATAAATTATTTAAGTACTGGAAGAATAGAAGGCACATTTTTTCTAAGATTGATTCAAATGAGATTTACATGACTGATGAATTATGGTTTTCTGTTACACCAGAAAATGTTGCTATTTTTTTCGCCAATTTTATTAGAGCATGTTTACCTAATGCTACATGTATATTAGATGTGTTTTGTGGTGGTGGCGGTAATACTATTCAATTTGCTAAGGTATTTCCTAAATGTTATGGTGTAGACTTTAATATGGAACATCTTTATTGTACTTCAAAGAATGCAAAAGTTTACGATGTGGCAGATCGTATTTGGTTAAGATACGGTTCGTGGTCACAACTCGCTAAAGATGAATATTTTCAAAGTAAAAAAATAGATTGTATATTTGCATCACCACCATGGGGTGGACCACAATATCTTGATAAAGAAGTCTTTGATTTAGAAAATGGCTTAGAACCGTTGGGATTAACTAAACTTCTAAAGACTTTTTTTAAAATTACTCAAAATGTTATTTTGTTTTTACCGAGGAATTCAGATTTACATCAACTTGCAAGAATAACTAGATCTTTACTTGGACCTTATGCAAAATGTAAGGTTTTGTACGTGAAGGATAATGGATATTTGAAAGGTGCAGCATGTATTTGGGGTGACGCATTGATAAATTATCGTCAAGATGATTCTGTACAGGGTGTGGAAGAAGTTGATGAAAGTCCAGAAAATGATGATAGTGATGATGATGATGAAACAAACGGTGATGGTGATTCTCACAATACTAAGAAACGTAAGTTTGCTTCTAATGAATCATTATATGATGTTGATGGATGATTTTTTCAAAATTGGTATTTATTTGCGTACATATTAATTATAAAACTTTGTAGACTATTATATTTTATAAACATGACTTATTTTAACTTTACTTCAAAAGTTATTTTTCTCTTCTTTTATTGGATTGGCAAATTAAAAATTATTCTATAATATGAAAATTGTTTAGGTAAAAAGTTTAGTAATATTTGTTAGTCATTGAAAAAATGACGACATAACTTTTCTGGTATCCTTTTTAGAATTTTTATTCTGAGTTTTTTTCCATACAATGTCGGCGGCTAAACTAATCAAAATTCACAAAAATATGACCCAATGAATCTTCAGTTTCCCACATATAAGTTGAAGATTATTGTCTCAAACAATAAATTAGTAACTCATTTCTATACATTTATTATTTTCCTTAAAAAATGTCGTTATTAAAATCCACTTTTTCTGAATTGACAGATGAATAATCTAAATTATTTTGATCAATTGGTTTCAATGCTCTACTTCGTACTTTTTGAACTGTTTGTAATGCTTCAATCATTTTATCTTTTCTTTGAAGCATCTTTTGTAATTCTAAAATTTCAGAATTTTTTGAATTTAATTCATCATCTATATTATTTTGAAGTGTAGGACTATCGATATTTTTTTTCTTTAAAGATTCATTATTATTATTTTCTAATTTAATAATTTTAGTCTCAAGATCATTTGTATATTTCTTATATTGTCTTAATTGAGATTCTAAATTTTGAAATTTTGCCTCTAACAATGTACCAACTTCAATTGGTAACATTTCAACAATTTCCATAATTTCAGAATCTTGTAAATCAATATTATCTTTATCAAGTAAATTTTCACAATTAATTAATTTTTGTTTTAATAAATTATTTTCTGATTGTAATAATTTTAAATTTGGATCTATGAATTTATCATCATCAATTTTGTTATTATTATTATTATTATTATTATTATTATTATTATTTATGCTATTATTTTCATCAATTAAATTGTCACTATTATTATCAAAGAATGCATTTTCATTTACTTTATTATTATACATACTTTTTTCAAATTTCAAACCTTGAATCATTTTATTTTGTTCTTCAATCTCTAATCTTAAATTTTTAATTAAAATTTTATTTTTTTCTAATTCTTCTGCCTTATTACCTAATAAAGATTTTTTATTTAAATTTAGTGAAACATTTTTAGCTCTTGAACCAAATCTCAAGGTATTCAAAGTTTCTGCACTAGACTCAAAACTTGGATCTATTGTACAAATGGTTGTAATAATACTATTCCCACTTAATGCAGGTTGTAATATTCTTGTTAATTTTGAATCTCTATAAGGAATATGATTAATCTTAGAAAAATTATCGTTCAAACTATTACTCGAGGAAGAAGAAGTTAAAGATTCATTAGATTTTGAAGTGGATTGAGCACTTAATTTTGAAATGACAGTTCCTAATGCTAATAAAGATTTATTAATAAATGCACCTTCTTTACGTCTTTCTTGTTGTCCCGTACATCTTTCAGATCCAGCTAAGTCACATAATGAAAGAGTATTTGACTTTGAAGATCCATTAGTTAAATCAGTTGTAATTAATCTAATTAAAATTATTGCATGAGATCTTGAACTTCTAGTATTAAAATCTGTTTGACCAGTTTTTCTTTTCATATCACCCATCTTAATCCATTTCATTAATTCTTTGCTATCTTCACATCTTTTTTCAAGTAATCCAATAACTTTTACACCATATTTCATGTCATCTCTAATTCTTAATTCATTTGAACTATTAAACGTTTTACCTAATAATGGAGATGTTATGGATGTACTACCATCACTTAATAAATCATAAATTTTTTCATTATAAATTTCTAAATAAGAAACTAAGACATCAAATTTTTTATTTGATGATTCTTTATAAATTTCACTAAATAATAATGAAACACAAAGTGGTACGACACCTTCTTCAGCATGATTTTCGTCACCAATCATTGTATAAGTTTTACCTGAACCTGTCATACCATAAGCGAAAAGTGTAACATTCAATCCTTCAAATAATTGTGAAATTAAGGGGATTGTGGTGACTTTATAAATTTCAAAATTTTTAACTTTTGGACCAAAGACATGATCAAATTTAAAATCACCATAATCTTCATTTGTTATCATTGTTGGTGTTGTATTTTGCCATTTACCATTTGGATTTAAAGTTGGTTTAATACGAATTGTAACTGTAATTGTACCACAATATGGTTCATCCTTTGATCGTATTTGTGGACTCTTCAAATTTGATTGAGCATACGGTGAAGAATTTTGAGATTTTAAATATAAATGTCTTGGACGTAAAAATGTTTCTGAATGAGATTTTGATGATGTTGTTGGTGTACTCGGTAGACTTGATGTCGCTGAACCATTTGAAGTTATTGAATTACTTCTTGAAGTATTTCTTTTCAAATTAGAAAATGATAATGTTGATTTTAATGAAGGTGTCTTTGGTAAAATTTGTGGAGTAGCGAAACCAAGAGAAGAATTGAATTGAGATTGAGATGATTTTGGGGTTGCATTTGAAGTCTTATACGTTGAATTACCTCCTGAAGTTGATCTTGAAGTTGATCTTCTAATGCTGGGACTAGGTTTTGGATACATGCAAAGTGACAAATTGTGTTTAAGCTAATAATTTTTTTATATATTTCTCGAGATAGTTACTAATAATCGTAATAATTTTTTTCTTTTCTTGTTCTATACATTGATATATTGTAGATTATGCAGCAATTTTTATAAGATTTAATTTTCGTGGATAGAAAACGCAACTGCAAACAAAAAGCGGTACGGCTTTCATTGCGATGCCAACAAGAATTTTCAATCTTTACAGTTGTAACATTGAAATATAATAATAAATGTTTTTTTTTTTGTTTTTTTTGAAAGAATAGTTAAATAAATAAAAAAAGATTATAAAATATTAAGAAGAGTAAAAATTTTGTTTTTGTTTTTGTTTTTTGTTTTTTTATAGATTAAGCCAGTAGAATAAAAAAATTAGTTTTTCGAAAAAAACTGAAAAATTGGATTCTTAGACAGATTTTGCTAAACCAACAGCATTGTTTTTAACATCATAAATAGAATAGAATTTACGTAAGAAAGCATCACCAACAATGGCTAAAGGACCAACTGGTTCTGGGAAATCCATTGGGGTAATGGCAGAAATACATGAACCAGATACTTCTAAAGTATAATCGTATGGACCAATTGTGAAGTTCTTACCGTTAAAGTTAAATGTTAAATCTGGTAAACTATCTCTTGTATTACATTCAATTGTATATTGACCACTCCAGCCTTTCTTTGCACCGATTTCTGAATTAATAATATCAGCTAAACCAGATGGTAAAGTAATTAAAGAAGTACCAGTATCAATGGCAGCACCATGACCATCCAATTGAGCAAATTCATCACCTAAACCGATACCATCAAATTTAACTTCCCAATAAGCCTTACGACGAACTGGTAACCAAGTAATATCACCTTTAAATTTAGATTTATCGTAACCACCAAAGGTAACTTCACCACCATCGGCTTCATCCTTATTAGTATCACCTAAGTAAAAAGCAAATTGAGCTTCGTCGACAACTTTATTATTAATAGCATTGTAAAATGGTGGAACAACTTTATCAACGGAAATGGTATCATAAGCTAAACCAAAGATACCATCAAATTTTCCAAAGGCAAATGCTAAACCAGGCTCGCTAGTAGCTTCAGCGAAATCTTGTTTTGGAATAGTTAAATCACCGATCGTTAAAGTATCTTGAGAAATATAACCTTCTAAGGAACCGGAACCATATTGAATGGCAAAATCGGTACCATTTTCTTTGTAAGTAGAAGAATCTTTATGATCATATTTAGAATGTAAGAAACAAGCTAAAGAACCACAATCAACAGATGGAACCCATAAGTTTGAAGAACCTGTATCTAAAATAACTTTAAAATTTTGTGGTGGAGTACCTAAACTAATATCAGCAAAATATTGAGCATTCATATAATTTGATAAAGGAACGTTATGGCCTTCTTTGAAGAAAGGATGTTCTCTAGAGAATCTAACTTGTGGATTTGAACTTTCAAATGTAGTCAAATACTTTTGACCTAAATGAGCTAAATGTTGAGAGAAACTAACTTCTTCAAATTCAGCAGCGGTTAATTCACGTTTGTTTAATCTTGCCTTATGAACCTTAGCATTGACTTCGTTTAGGCTACTAAGAACCATCATAGCGAGTGGTAATAGATTTTTCAATTGCATTTTTAATATTTTAAGAGAGATTGGAAACGACTTTTCTGTGTGTATTCAAAAATGAGTAATACAACAAAAGACGAGTAAAAACTTTTGAAATTGTTTCTTTTTGTGTTATTAATTCGTTGGAACTGACTGTTTATATTATCAATAAGCAATCAATCTCAGACGACGTATAGTTATAGTGATAATAAAACCAAATGCAATCCAGTGTAAAATCTCTAAAAACGCATTGCACATGTTTCCCCTTTTATAATTTTGGAATCCGTTTTCCCTGTTTTTTGCTGGCCAAAATTATCTTTCTGTACGAAAGCGCCCAATTCGGAAATCTTGTTATCGCAAAACTGCCATTCAGTTTGTTTTATTGTTGTTTACGTTAAAAATTAAAAAGGTAAGTAAAGTCTATATGCTTAGTAAAACTGTAAGTTCTCTTCTCCCTTGACTGCGGGATCTAGTTTGGCCCTTTTCACTTTCTTAGACGGGTCTGTTTGAGATTGAGCTAAACTAACAGAATGCACCCGCTTCACAATATTTTGATTCGGTGATGAACTTGTCTGCGGAAGAATGGTGTCATTGTCTGTGGGTTGTGGTTGATCATGTGAATCTGGTTTTTGTATTACAGGTTCTTTGTCCCTCGTAGAAATTATTGATCTTTGTTCTGCCATCAACATAGATAGTCTTGGAACAAAATTTTTTTCATCTTCTGTTTGTGTGATAATTGAACGTTCGCCTTTCACAACATTAATTCCTCCATTAAATAAACCTGTATTATCATTGATTATTACTTTGAACCCTAGGACAAAATCTTTAGGTTTATCCCAAACAATTTTAATCTCGTCACCATCCTGAAGTAGCGTCTTACACCCTTTTTCAATCTTTATATTATTCAAATAACTAACATTTGTACCTGATTGACAGTACCATATATCATCTAAACCTTGAGCCGGCGATTCATATATGCTATCACCAACTATATGTCTCTTTTTCAATATGAAACAATGAACTCTTGATAATCTATTGTCTTCAATCTTGCAATTACAATCATCAGATCGACCAATGAAAAATGGATTTATACCTTGTTTGATCGTTAAACTTACTTGAACTCTACTATCTTTTAATGGTTTTAAAGTTAAAAATTTACCGGAACCTTTTCTTTTAATTATTTTATTTAATTGTGTATTTGGATTAACTTTTGGTTGTGTAAAACGTATTGGTTGTTTAATATTTGGTACTTTAAACCCTTTCTTTTTATTTTCTTCCTCTTGTAATAATTTTTGCATTTGTAACATTCTTTGTTGTTTAATAAATTCATATTGTGCATCATCCATATTTTCTAATGCCTTTTGTTGTGATAAAGATTCTGTCAATGAAATTTGAGAGTATACATTTTCATTTTGACTTTCATTGGAACTATTTTGTGAACTAGAATTTAAAGTTTTCATTCTAATCCATGGATGTTTTAATGCTTTTTCCGCGGTTAATCTATTAGTTGGATTCACTTGTAACAATGAATCAATAAAATCCTTAGCTTCATCAGATATTCTATAATCTTTTAAAGGGCCCTCGTGATAAGAACCACGAGTTATTTGTTTATATAATTGATCCTGTGTACTTCCACTAAATGGTAAATGACCTGTTAAAATGACATAAAC
This sequence comes from Jamesozyma gamospora, assembly GCA_030462905.1. Taxonomy (NCBI): domain Eukaryota; kingdom Fungi; phylum Ascomycota; class Saccharomycetes; order Saccharomycetales; family Saccharomycetaceae; genus Jamesozyma; species Jamesozyma gamospora. The sequence continues at coordinate 80,300 of JAMSGN010000112.1, forward strand.
TAAACATCCCATTGACCACATATCCACTAATGATGAATATTCATTTCTACTTTCATCCATGTCATTCTCGTTATTTGCTTTATCACCAATAACTTCTGGTGCAACATAAGCTAACGTTCCACAAAATGTTTTCATAAATGTACCGTTTCCTTGAACTTTGGCTAAACCAAAATCTGTTATCTTGACTAATACTGGATCATCTTGTTCAATTAATATATTATCAGGTTTTAAATCTCTATGACTAATTCCCATGTAATGAATATATTTAATAGCTTCTAATATTTGTCTAGAAATTTCTCTACCTGCATCTTCGCCAACAGCACCATGAGCCGCTACAAAATCCATTAAATCACCACCCGAGACAAATTCCATAACCATATAATAATTATCATTATCTTCATAAAACCCTTTCAATTTAACAATACGTGAATGATCCAATTTTTCTAATACTTCCAATTCTCTAGTGACACCATCTAAATTACCCATGACTTTTCTTTTATTAATTATCTTTACAGCAAAAGTTTTACCTGTTTTCCTTTCTACAGCTTTCTTAACGATGGCAAAAGCACCTTGACCAACAATTTCGGATTGTATTGAAAAATCTTTATATATACCACTTTTTGTTAATTCCATTGTACGTTGATTACCATTTTTAATGACAGCATTAGAAAGACCATTAATTTTTATATCATTTCTTTCAAAATTACCTCCTCTGTCACTTTCTTTTAAAATCATTTCCATTCTAGCTGCCTCTAAACTTTCTTTGAATTTTTCATTTATAAATATTACAAGACTTAATATATCTTCTTTAACACCAACGCCAACCATAATTTCATCACCTTGAGTTAACAATTGATTATTATTTTTTTCAATTTTTTGGCCATTTAACCATGTTCCATTTGTTGAAACATCTCTTAATAATAAATTACCATCTTCACCTAAGATAATTTTAAAATGTGTATTTGAAAATCTTGAAATATTACCTAAATGATAATCACAATCTTCATTTCTTCCAAAGGTCCAAATTTTTTTAATCGGTTCTTGAATCTTAACGACATCAATAGGATTTATTCTCAAATCCTTAATAGGTATTGTACCTTCTGTACATATGACTCTACAAACTATATTTTCATCAATCTTTTCCTGTGAAAATTGTTCAATAAGAAATTTTTGTGTAGTCGCTTGTGTTGCTAATTGAGTAGGTTGTGTAATCTCCATACTAACCAGCCAATGATGTATATATATATATATATATTTTAAGTGGTAATTTCAACTGTTTTTGGGAAATCATTATACTATTTGAAAAATTAACAATATTGCTTATAACTTTACTTAAGCAAAAACAAAAAACTTGACGCGTTTTTTCTTTGAGATTCGCTGCAAATTTACGCGTTTCTATGTGGGTTATGGGTTGTGTTGCTAGGCAACGGATACGAAAACATTATCATAGTTCAAATCGTTTAAAACAATTCCAAAGAACATTGAAATTTTCTTATTTATCGGTGTCTGTACAGGATTTAATCTCGAAGTAAGTTTCTGTATCATTTTTCTGTGTTTTTTTTTTTAATAATTCTACCCCTTCAAGTACCGGATTGGAAAAGGTAATTGCAAATAGAAGACTTAGTCTTTGTAAACATATGATGAACCGTTTTGGGAAAGTTTTGAGTGGATTTATGCCTTTGCTTCTTCCCATTTAAAAATGTCGCAAATTAAGTGGTTTTCCCCTGTCAAGTTGGTATCTTCACACGTTCAAAGCGAATAACAGTTTGAAAAATTGTTACAATGCAAAAACACACAGAAATTATTCGCACAATTTAAGAAATCAATAGACAATGCCAGAAAAGAGATTGTTATCAACACATGATATGGAACTATGGGAGAAATCCCAAACAAGAACTGATTTAACTGAATTTATAGTTAAACTCGCAACGTCAATTGAAGGTCATGAGAATACTCAACATACAACCCCTATATCATCTTCAGTTCAAGCTACTTTAAATTTATTAAAAGATGTAAATGATATTATAGAGAAACATCCTGTTACTACAGAACCAAACAGTTCTAGATTCGGTAAAATTGAATTTAGAGATTTTTATGATGATGTTATGAAACAATCAAATTCATTATTAAAGAAACATTTTCAAACTCTTTCAGAGACACAATTAGATCAATTGAAAACGTATTTAGAAGAATCATGGGGTAATAAACGTCGTATTGATTATGGGTCAGGTCATGAACTCAATTTTATTTGTTTTCTTTATGGTCTAAAATCGTACGGGTTTTATGATATGGAAAATGATAGTGTTAATATTATTTTACTCATTTTTATTAAATACTTGGATATTATGAGAGTACTGGAAACTAAATATTGGTTAGAACCAGCTGGTTCTCATGGTGTTTGGGGTTTAGATGATTATCATTTTTTACCATTTTTATTTGGAGCTTATCAATTGGCAACACATAAACATTTAAAACCAATGTCAATTCATAATGATGAAGTTGTAGAAATGTTTGCTAATAGATATTTATATTTTGGTTGCATTCAATTCATTAATTCTGTCAAGACTACAGCTACTTTAAGATGGCATTCACCCATGTTAGACGATATTAGTGGAGTGAAAAAATGGTCAAAAGTCGCAGAAGGAATGGTTAAAATGTATAAAGCTGAAGTATTATCCAAATTACCAATTATGCAACATTTTTATTTTAGTGAATTTTTACCATGTCCTGAAGGTGTCACTAAATCCCATGATACTGAAAATATTGATGGACATATTCATGATGAAGAAGTTGAAGAAGAATTAACTCATGTTCATAATTCTTGGGGTGATTGTTGTGGTATTAAGATTCCAAGTTCAATTGCAGCTACACAAATGAATGCATCTAAATCTAAGATACAGAATAGAAAACCAATACCATTTGATTGATGAATTGTATAACATACTAATATGCACAGTTCGTTTGATATCTGAAAACATTTTTGTAAGGCCACCTTAAACAATAAAGAAAACTACCTAACAAGTGCAAGATTGTGCTGCGTTACTAAACTATTTATCATCTTGAATCAGATACAAATATTTAGAATTTTATTTAATTTTCTTTTCAATGAAATCGTTATAAAATTTTTTAGCAAAAGCTTTTTACAGTTTGATTTTTTTTTTCTTGGATTGGACAAGTGTGTGAAAAATTCCCAGATACATCAAAAATTTCTATCATTTTATAATAGTAATTAATGAACTTGTTTTAATACACTAAGCAGCTAAATATTCTTTAAATTGAGTTATCTTAGCTATTTCGTAAATATTTTTGAATGAAAGTTTTTATTTTTACGTTTTTTCTTGTTTGAAATAACGCAAGTTTCATCAAGAACAGAGGTATTATAACAAAGAGAAAGTAGATAATTACAGGAATTCAACATTGATAAATTGCAATTTAATAGAACTATCTTATCTTTCCCAAAGACAATGTATTTGGTTGGTTAATTTGAAAAATGGCCAATATGATTTAAGTTATCATGATATAGTTTTGTCTATACCTAGTTAAGATTGATTTAATTAATAGGTTCTGTCTTAAGTTCAGCTCTAAGATTGAATAATCCTCCAACCGACATTCTGAATGCAATCCTTGAAAGAGGTTTTGTGAAAGTATATACTATATTGCATTGTGATTTAATGTAATAGGAGATGCAGAGTCTAATCATTGAGATTTCATTAATAAATCTTTTTCTGAAACCGATATGCCTAGATGTAGCATGATCCTCTATTCCAATGGCAGTAGATCTACCACTCTTGTTATCTTGATTCTTCTGCCTCTTCTCGAGTGAATGTGCTTCATACTTAATGATTATGTTCTCTTCATTTTTTTATTACGCATTATTCCACCGTATTTATTTTGGTTGATACGGTTGGATTCATAGTTATAATCTTCGTTGTATCCTATTTCAACGACTTCTGTATTGTCCTGTTGAATATTATCAAGACTGTTGATAAGTTCAGTAATTTCATCACTTTGATTTGAATTTTCAAATGATGTTTTGTTAATTGCATAGATTCACCTTTTCTCCCGGTTCTAATTTTCTTTTCAATTTTTGCTACATTCTACATTGAGTTGAACATTACATTTCAATTAATAGGATTCTTACATATCGAATATAGTGACATTATATTGTTACATAGTCCGTTTATAAGAGTGTAGAATAACACGTAAAAAACTAAATATATAATATTTATGTATCAAAATTTTTAATATTCAAATAAATGAAAAAAAAAACGAAAAATTCCTCTATTCCTTAATTACTATCATTTCTATGTACTATAGTAACAACATGTTTCTTGTGTAAAAATCTTTTACACAATATTTTATAAATATCCTCGGTTTTTTAATCGAATTTCTTGTTGAAACAAATCTCGTTAAAAAAGGTACTTATTTTAATGTTTTAGTATGCTACTCCTAAAAATTTCTTTTTCAAAATCTTTGAGAAGATAATAAAGGATTCCATGGAATTCCAGGATCACTTGTAGGTGTAGCATTTTCATTCTGTTTCCAAATTTTAATACTTTTGTCAGTTTCACCAGTAATTAATAAAAGACCAGATTTATCAAACGTACTGGTTAGTATTCCACGCTCACTTCCTAATGACCCTGGAATAGCTGTTGTATGTAAAGATTGATATTTATGACCTGATTTGTAATCAAAGAATGATAAGGTACCATTATCTCCTCCCGCAAATATAACATCATCTTGGTTTGTACTTAAAGTATTAACAATTCCCATTCCCATGGATTGATAATTTGTCAGTAAAGCTCCTTCAGGTAACTTCCATGATCTTATATCATCAGTACATGCGGAGACCATAGAAAATTCAGAAGGATGAAAATTAATGTCTCTGACATTTCTTTTATGATGTGTAAGAACTTTCATTGTTCTACCGGCAACTATATCCCATAATCGTATAGTTGTATCATTTGAACAACTAACCACTTGTGGATCTACTGGTAAACATCGTATTTTATTAATTGGGCCCTTATGACCCACTAAAGTGGTTACAGCTTTTTTACTTCTTATATCCCATAATTTAACAACACTATCTCGTCCAGCACTAACAATTAAATCCAGGGTAGGATGAATATCTACTGCATGCACCCCGGACAAGTGACCATAATAATCTCTAATGGCCATATTTTTTTCCAAATCCCAACATTTTACCAGCTTATCTTCACTAGCAGAAAACATGTAGGGATGTCTATCAGATACAACGACATCCCTAATACCCATTACATGGCCAGCCAATGTAATCTTTAATTTACCACTAACCATATCCCAAATCTTTAAAGTGGAGTCGTTACTACCAGTAACAAACCATTCGTTATCTACAGGATCAATTGCAACACAGTGAACCCATCCTAAATGACCATTAATGACTCTTTTCAATTTCCAAGGAGCATGCCATTTAGGTTTTTGTGAAAGTAATTCTTCATATCTTTGCATTGTAGATTTGGGAACATTATTCTCAGATATATCTTGTTGAATGAGGGAATTTGCTAGCGGTTTATGTATAAGTGCCAGAGACACAGATCGTTCCTGTTCATTTGGCACAATTTTTCTTTCTAAAACAGGTTTCTGGTTTTCAACTTTTGATTGCAAATAGGAAGGAAGTTTTTCCATGTCTTTGAATTGATTTATCCATCTTAATTTTGTATAATAATCATCTATTTCTTGTAAAGCTGGATTCACATCGACCATTTCCACAATAATAATGACTAACTAGGATGAATAATTTACTAAAACTTGAATTACCGTATGAAGTTTTGTTTAATATGGTTTTATATTGAGCCTTATTCAAATACAAACATTGCGAAAAGTTTATGTTATACATGTGAGAGGTGTCTGGGTGCTGTATTTTTCCAAATAAGATTAAAAAACTTTTCAACATATATTTAAAAATAAAATAAAACCACGTTACTATTTTCAAAATGTTTCCGTAGACTAGTTTAATGATATTTGCATTATGTTTTGTTTATCTACAATGTTTCAATATTGAGAGATAATTTTTGCGATGCTCAAAAAACATCCAAAATTTTTCTTCATATAAGACCTTTAAAAATTCAATTTTTAATAGAATAAAAGTGTAACATTAAATATCAAATATTTTAAAACGTCAAAGTAAGTAATTTTATGTAAATTAATAACGAATCAGTTGTGTCGTGTTTGTTATCACGCTGCACGGCGACCTGCAATACTCAACACGAAATGTCTTGCAATTAAGAACCTGGCATTTCATTGTAAACATGACAAATGATACAAAAAATGAAAGAATTCTACCATATTCATTGCGTTCTTATTTTTGTCAGTTATTAAGAGAAACCTTTTTAGTATTAATATTATAGCTATAGCTGCTACATGCAACATTTTGTGCTTCATAAAAACAAAGAACTAACGATCCGATTTACCTTTATTATTAACACTCACTTATAAGATTATTACAATTCAAAATTCTATTGTTCTTAAAAAAAATAAACTTTTTTATATCTTTTTTGAAAAAATTTTAAACAAAAGTAAAAAGTTTGAAGTTACTCTATAAGCCCAATTAATACATATTGGCCCATCCATAATGGCAAGTTCGAATATATCAACCCGTATGGAACAAAACAATTTAAAATCAATTATTGGTGTTTCATATAACAAATTATACAATCAATTCACATCAAATGACTTATCGGAAGTAGGTAATTATAAAATTTTAAATCAAATTGGTGAAGGTAGTTTTGGTAAAGTTTATTTAGCATCACATAAATTAACTCGTAGAAAAGTTGTCCTTAAAACTAGTGCAAAAGGTGATCCAAATATTGTTCGAGAAGTTTTTTATCATAGACAATTTGATTATCCATACATTACTAAATTATATGAAGTTATTGTTACTGAAACTAAAGTTTGGATGGCTATGGAATATTGTCCAGGTAGAGAATTATATGATCGTTTATTGAAGATGAAAAGAATACCGACTACAGAATGTTCAGAACTTTTTTCTCAAATATCAGGTGCCGTATATTATGCACATAGTTTAAATTGTGTTCATAGAGATTTAAAATTAGAAAATATTCTCTTGGATAAAGAAGGTAAAGCAAAATTAACAGATTTTGGTTTTACTAGAGAATGTATGACCAAAAATGTATTAGAAACAATTTGTGGAACTACTGTCTACATGGCACCAGAATTAACAGAGAGAAAAGCTTATGATGGTTTTAAAATTGACATATGGGCCCTAGGTGTAATTCTTTACACAATGATGATGGGTACTATGCCATTTGATGAAGATGACGATACAAAGACTAAATGGAAGATAGTACATGAAATGCCTAAATTTAACGATGATCTTATAGATGAAGATGCAAAGGATTTATTAGTAAGATTATTAGCTAAGGATCCTTTAGAAAGACCCACAATGCAACAAATTTTACATCATAAGTTTTTGCAACCTTATGGTAGTGTAATTATGGAACAAACTGAAAAGACAATTCAAAAACAAAGAAGTGGTTCAACAAATTTTTCTTCGAAAGCTGAAAGAAATTTATTGAAAAGATTGAAAAGATCTGGATTTGATACACACTCTATTAAACATTCGGTGACCAAAAAAAAATGTGATTCACTTTCAGGACTTTGGTCACTTTTACTAGAGAAAGAATTAAAATCTGAAAGAAACAAATATCCGAAACGAAGTCGTTCTTTATTATCTGTAAGAAAAGTGTTTGATAATGCAAAATCAGCAGATATTTTAAAAGGTGAAGATGGGTTTATACGGCAATCTCTAGATCTCACTAAAGTAGCATCCATTGGTTTAATAAGTAAGACTGCTGAGGCTGGTTTGGCTATATCTCCCATACCAACTATTAAAAAAGCAAGTAACAAAAAAATGTCAGAAATTTTAAAAGATAAATCTGAAAATTCTGTACATAATAAAATTGATGACAAACTTTTTACAATGGAAGGTAATTTGGGAAAAGCTAATGGTAAACCATCTGATATAAAAATAAAAAGCTCAAAAAAACATAATATATTTCTAAAAATGACACATTTCTTCAATAAAAAGAAACAATCAGCTTTACTTCATGTAAATAATGGTTCTTCAAACAGTAAATTAGATTCAAGTAGTGAAAGTAGATATAGTTCAAAAAAATCTATTAATGAAAGTCCACCAAATAAAAGTACTAAAAATTCCCCATTAAAAGCAATGGCAACAAAAAACAATGATTCGAGTGCTTTGAAACATAATTCTCTTGATTCGTCTGGATCAAAAGACAATACTACTCTTGTTAAAGGAGAAGAAAATGCAAAAACAAAGTTGCCAATTGATAAGCCATTGATAAATGAACGACAAATTGAAACACTTGGATTGACTGTTTCCAACACATCCTCTCAACTTATATCGTTGAATAATGATAAAAGCAAATCGTTGAGTTTAACAGCGTCATCATTAGGGGATACAAGAAAGGGTTCACCAGCTTATCAAACAGTTTCAAATTCTCATTTTTCTCAATTTTCAAACGATGAAACTAATACTTCAGATTATTCAACTGATGCCAATACTACTGATGCTAACACTATATACACAGGAGCATATGATCGAGGAACAGATCAATTTTCGAAACCTTACATTCACCATACAAATTCACAATATTCATTTAATTCAAGCACAGATATTACAACAAAACAAACATCAGGAAATTCAAGTAATTCTAAAAGACTTTTAAGAAGAGATTTGAGTATAAAATCGGAAAATTCAAGTTTATCAGAGATAAGTTCTAGAACAGATTCATTTTACGATATTACTACCGCGACAACACAATTGAAACAAAAAGTTTTAAACACTAAGCAATTAAATATTAAAGATTCAGTCTTGCCAAGATTTGGTATGCAACAACAGCATAGTAAATGGACAGCTTCTAAAAGGGGTCTTTCTTCAATTCGTAAAAGTAATTATAGTATTCGAAGGAGAAGAAATCATAAATCTACTTTCCGTCCCACATTACCTTCAGATTCTGAAAATGTTATTAGAGAAGAATCATCTGTTGATGATTTTTCTGAATTATCTCCTTCTAAACCAGATTTGATTAAAAATGCTAGTAGTACAGTTTCCGATTCAAATAATAATGAAGATGAAGCTACTTCTATTCATAGCGATAATGATATTTTACCGTTAAGAAAAAATATCATCAAAATAGTAAGACCGAGTATTTCAAAAGATTCAGTAACTTTATCAAAGAAAAGGACAATGAGTGGAGATAGTGAATGGAGTGGTTTTCAAAATGATTCAAAATCTTTTGTTACTGAAGATGAAACATCGATTGGTAATGCTGACAGAGAAGATAATTCAGTTGATGGTGATGTTGACATACAAGATAAACTTATGAAAACTTTATAAGCTCATTTAATGAAATTCTATCGTATCTATATGTATTTATAATTATTATATATCATTATTTTTTTCTGCAAAATTTCTTAATATTGTTTGTATCGAATCAGTTTGTAAGCCATTCATTGAAAGTGATTTGAATAATTGTTCAAAATCCTTTTCAGGATTTGAATCATTATTCTGTATTAATTCTTCGAATTCTTGCCAATCATCATTACTAGACACATCATTTTTATTTTCTTCTCTTTTCTCTTCAGGATAATTTCTTGTTGTATCGATTTCATCTTTGTTCATTTTCAAAGCATTCTGTAAAAAAAATTCAAAAAAATCATCTTCGTCAATATCAATATTTTCTGATTCAAAAAACTGTTTTGCTTTCAAATCTATATCATCATTTTCATCCTTGTTTTCATTAATATCATCTTGAGACTCATCCATTTCCTGTAAATTATTTTTACTCAAAAATTTTTCAAAAATTTCAATAAGTTCTTCATTAGGGTTTTTATCATCATCGTGTTTTACAGGTTCATTCAATGAAAATTCATTGAAACTTAAATTATTAAACAGATTGTTACCTACAATATTATCATTTTCCAGTATTTTCAATTTTTCTTCTATTAGTGTTTCCTCTTTTAAAAGTTTTTCAAAAATTTTTTTAATAACAAAACCACTATTTAAAGAAAGATATGACGAATCATTTTTCAAACGTTGAGTCTCTAAGAATATGGATAATAAATTCCAATGAGATTCGGGAGCAGTTAATTCCATTTTATAAGTCTTTTCAATAGTCGACAAATTTTCTAAATCAGATTTGCTAATTTGTGGAACATTTTTAAGTAAATAACTAATTAATGTGGGATTTTTTTTCATGATGTTGAAAAAATTTATATCATCAAATTCTATTAAACATTTTTTCAATTGAGATAGATGGTCATGAGGGAAATTTTTCAATAAATTTGATTTTATCCTTAAACTTATCTTTGGTATATCAATTAATTTAAAATAAGCTTTAGTTAAAAATTCAATGGTTTCTTTTAATTCAAGACCTCTATCAGGATAAAAAAAATTTGGAATTATCTTAAAACGACCTTCATGTAACCAAAGTCTATTATTTGCAATAGGATATTGATATTCTTGCGGTATTACGTCGTGACATTCTGACATTATGAAATCACCATCAGTATCACAAAAAGAAATAAACACGCCATCTCCCAATTTTGTTGAAATATCGCAAAGTAAAGCAGTCATTATAGATTCTTCCATTTGAAAATTATCTTCTACACACAACTGTCCAAATAAATATGGTAAACCGTTGTCTAAGTTTTCCTTTCGAACACTTATTCCTGTATATTCAGACCATGGAAATTCTTGATTCCATGGTTTTATGGCTTGCAACACTTTATTATAGATGTTATCTACTTTAACTAAAATATCTTTTGAGAATCTGTCCAAATAAAAGATACCAAATATCAAATATACTTTTTCAGGTGCATCAAAATACACGACAGTATGTTTGTTGGCATCAAATTGCCACAACATCTGAGGATCTACTTTGTAATCGACATCATTCTTCCTGATATGAATCATGAATACTTTGATATTTCTATGAGAATTTTTATGTCATCTTTGAATATACTTAAAAAAACTCTTGTTTAATAATTTTTCATCGCATCGCATTTTTAATATCCGAATTTTGTAAATTTAAAACAAAAAGAAAAATCTTTGAAACAATTCAATAAAAATAAAAACTCCATTTTATTGTAATTCCTCAAAATTACAAATGGTTTTTGCGTTGATAAATGAGATATGAAATGCAAGATATTAAACAATTAGTGTGGAATGGAAGTTTAAATGTCCAAATTCAAATTGATACGAAACTCTTGATCAAACGCAATTCAGATCAACCAATTTTATTAAATGTGAGATTATCTAGGGATTTATATTTCGTTAACTATTTAAAATTGATGATGGAGAAAATGCAGGTATATTTAAAGTATGATGTTGATGAAATTATTTCGCAATTATGGTTTGAATATAGGGGGAAACCGTTGTACTGGAACTATCCAGTGGGAACACTCTTTGATATTTGCAACGATTCGAGCGATAAAGAAGATCTAGGAGATGATTTTATCAACGTTTGGAAAATACAATTGAAATATGGTATGGATCTTCCAACATATTATATACCAATTATTGGTGGTATTACGCAAGTGGAAAAATATTGGATGCATCGATGGAAACAAGTTTGTTTTATATTAAATGGATCTTCTAAACAAGTTATGTCCCTTTCAATGAAGGATTCTAAGGATTTTTGGAAAAGTGTCATTTTTAGAGATTATAATGAATTTGAAAGGATCAGTAGAAAAATTATTCCACGAGTAGCACGTCATATACCAGTTATCATTCATTTCAAAAATGATTTTGATAAAATCATCCAACCTACATTAACCATGGAAAAAAGTGACGATACTGAATTTACATTATATGATATGATCGTTGATTTTGTTCCTGAATGTATTGACAAAGCAGGAAATTTTAAAGGCAAAATTATATCTAATGGTATTGTATTGCCATTAGATCTTAAATTATATGAATCGTATCTTAAATTATTTAATTTTGATGGATTTTTACATTTATGTATTGTACCTATAGATACATAATATTTTGCATTCATTTTTTATTATCTAAGAAACAACAATAAGCAATTAAATAATCTTTATCATGAGAAATTGATAAAAGTGGGGTACATTTGTTATCATTAAGTATTTTATAGAATTTTTTATAATTTAAATTATTTTTAGTTTCAAAATCTTTAACGATTTCGATAATAGGTCGACCAGTTAAAGTATCATTTGTTTTATAAAAAACTTTTGAATAAATTGTTTGTGCAGGAAGTAAATCAGATTTTGAAATGAAACAAGTAAGTGCTTTGAAGATTGATTCTTTGGTTGCCCAAATACCAGCAGTATAATTGATTAGTTTTTCATCGTTAGTTTCATTTTGTTCAAGTAAATCAAAGAATTTTTGTTGTTCAAATGGAGTCATAAATTTATTTGTTATCTTTTGTAATCTTGAAGTTGATTTATACTTGTAAATTAGATTTTTAATTCTTGGTATATGAACAATATCTGTACCAATACCAAGAACATTACTCATTTCTCATTTATCTTTCAATGTAAATCTTTTATATTTTTACGATAAATTATATATTTATTTTTGTAACATTATATATATAAAAAAAAAATATTATAAACTGAATTCATTGAAAAAATCAATAAGCATCTTATAAAAAAATTTTTGAGATTCAATTTCTGGAATTCTATGTGAAGCACCAGGAACTAAACCAGAATTTTTGGACCAAAATTTTGATTGACTTGCCTTTTGCCAACCTTTTAATAATTTAATTTTGTCAATTGATTTTGGTACGTATTCATCCCTTTCACAAAATGCAATTAAAAATGGTTTATTAATCTTATTAAAAGTATTTTCATGATCTGATTCATTTAAATCAGAAGAGAAAAAATCATCATCACCTCTTGGTAAATTAATCGAACACCATCTATAAGCATTAATTGGAGTACCCATTTCATACTTTGAATATTCTGATGGTAATAATTCGTTTGATTTACCATTTTCACACAATTTTATGGGTAAATCTTTTATTCTATTGAAATCTTCAGTTGAAATTCCATCCATAAAGCATTCTCTATCAGAACATGGGCCTTGCATAATACCAGCGATAACTGAATCATCATCATTGTAACTTAATAAATATTTCATTACATCTTGTGAACCCGTGGAATGACCTAAGATGGCAAATTTTTGTTTATTACCACCTTTTTCAGTCTTTAAATAATCGATTAATTGTTTGATTTGTTTAATATCTTCATCAAGAGAACTGGTACCCCAACCTTTAAAACTACTTTTCATTTGCAATTGTACTACAGTAAATTTAACTGAGTTCATGATCTTTGGTAAATTACTGAAATATGGTACAGTTAAAAGCCCATCAGTCATACCACCAATTATAATCAGAACATTTGAATAATTTGTTGGACTAAATTCAAATGCCACTTGATAATTGTTATATTTATGTAAGATTCCTTCAAAAGACATTATTGTTATATATATGTCTATAAGAGTTTACTTGATTAATGATTGAAAATGTGTTGTAAATCTTTTTGACTGTCTATTTAAACGTTTCCTAAAGCAATTACGATAAGGGACATGCTGGGATTGTGTCCCTATGAGTAATTGATACTATAATACTAATGTATCGTCTATGATGATGATATATCTGAATAGATAAGTCAATCGCCCTTAGTGACTCACCAACTGTGACACCATCACATCATAAAGAATAGAAATTAGTTACTCAAAATTGCCAATAGATCAGAAGGATTATATGTCGTTTACATATTTATACCTTCTTGCTGAAATCGCAAACTATTTGTAGCAGTAAACAAGAATACTTCAGCAGTAAAAACTTATAAACATTACAACAAGAAAAAAACATATAAAAATCAAATATAATACTAATTTACAAATTTATTTCCTTTTTAAGTAAAATGGAAAACTATTTAAAATCTTTATAAGTCCATTTTTCAGTAACTGGTCTCTTATACTTTCTACCTCTTTTAATTGGTACACGAGATTCAATTTTACCTGAACTTTGTAATTTTCTAATATTATCGTAAAGTAAATTATTTTCAGGTTTTAATTTTCTTAATGAATCAGATAATTCATCAGAAAATTTAATTTCTAATTTTTCTTCAAGTATACCATATTTAGTACCTAATTTATTTTTATTTAATTTTCTTTGTTTTATTATTTTTTTATTATTATTCTTATTATTTGTATTTAAATCTTTTTCAATTTTATCTAAATTTTCTAATTCTTTAACTTTTTCATTTAACTCTTTTAATTTTCTTTGTAATTCAACTTTTTCTTCATGTCTCTTTGCTTTATTTCTTTGATATTTTGTCTTTTTCTTATTTTTAACTGGATCATTAATTGATAATTTAGTAGTATCATTTTCAATTTCAATTTCATCCTCTTCTTCTTCTTCAGATGATGATGAATCTTCTTCTTCATTATCATTAATTGTTGCCATTAAATATTTAATTTTTTCTTTATATTCATCTAATTTAATTTTATTTTCATATTTAACTTTTTCAATTTCATATTCTTTATTTAAAAGATTATTCCAGTCTTTTTCATTTGGATTATATGATTTACCAGCATGAGGTAAATTATCAAAATCTCTAATTTTAACTGGTTTAATAGTTAAAGTCTTTGGTTTATTCTTTGGTAATGACCAACCAGTTGATGAATTTTTTAAAACGTTAATTGGTACATTATCTTTCTTAACAACAATACCTGAAGGTAAAGAAACTTTATCATTATTGTTATCATCATCATCATTCCATAAATCATTTAATTTTTTATTTGATTTAATTAAATTTTCATTATTTTTAAATTTTGATGATTCAGTCTTTAATTTACCAGCTAATCTTAATAATTTATGTAATTCATGTTTGGAGACACCTTGAATTTTATTATCATTTTCTTTATCTAAATGTTTATAATGTTTTAAACTTTCAATCTTTGAATTATTATTTTCAAGAATTTCTTTACTTTTCAATTTTTTCTTAGAATTTTTCAATTTTAAATCTAATTTTAAATCACCAGTTTCATCAATTTGGAAAAGAGAATCATTTTTCAAATTTTTCAAATCTTTAACACCAAATTTAATTTCTTGTTCATTTTTTTCAACTAGATTTTTTTCAATGTCAGATAAATCAATATTCTTTCTCCATGATTTCTTACCTTTACGTGAAGTTTGCTTATATTGAGAAGGTCTATTAATATTTTTTGACATCTTGTATATTGTTTACTCTTGTTATTAATGATAATATTTTGAAAAACATCTCATTGAATTTATACCTTTCTTATGTATAATTTTCTTTGCTCATCGATGAATTGCAAATTTTAGAAAATGAAAATTTGTTCGAAGCGATTGACAAGAAAAAAAAAAAAATATTTGCTATCGTTTAAAACGACGGGAATACAAATGATAATATCAAGTATTATAAAATAGTATAATATTATTGTTTTACAAGTATAAAAAGATAGATGATTCGTAAATAAGTAAGTCAAAAGAAAACAAAGTTGAAGGGGAAAAAAAATAACAAATTTATGAAAAATTTGGGAAAACAAACAAATAAAGATAAATCAATCTATAATTCGATTTCTTCTTCATTATCCCATAAATCTCTTTTAAATCTCCAATGTATAGAAGTTAAATTATCTTTTTTATCTTCTTTTTCACCAATTAAAGTACCACTTGGAACATTTTTAATTGATAATTGTAAATCGTTAGCCATTTTGGTAAAGATATCATTTTGAAATTCTGTTTCACTTAAATTTTCATAATCGATATCATTAAACCATCTTCTTTGCCAACTAATACCTTTTGATTCTTCAACTTTTCTTAATTCTCTTTGAGTTTCTTCTAATTTTGTCTTTGCAATTGCAATACCATTAAAATCGTTAGCTCTAATTGCTTTTGCTACGTCGACCCAAGCTTTTCTACTTTCTAATGGATGTTGTTTTTCAATATCTTTAACTGTTAAGCTTTCGATTGGTGTCTTTGTTGCATCATAAAATAAAAATTCTTCATTTGATGATGATGATGATGATGATGTCTTAATAATTTTTGAAATTCCTGACCATTGACCAGAAATTGTATATAAAGCTTTTTCCTTTGATTTTGAATCTTCAACGTTATTAAAGATTCTTGCTTTAAAAGAATTTTTTTTACCACTAAAATAACCTCTACCAGAGAATTCTACGGTAACGATTAAATCATTTGTTGCTTTAATGTAAGATTTACCTTCTAATTCAACAAAAGGTGATGCCATCAATATACCTTCAATGTGTAAAGGTGGTGGAGTAATTAAATAATTATCATTATTGACATCTAAAATGGTATGACCGAATTGTTTAACTTGTAACATTAAAGATTTTGTGAAAGAAGCTTTAATTTGATTATAACCTTGTAATTTAACATTATTTTTATCATTAAAGATTGAATATGCGGTAATTGGTGGATGATGTGAAACTTGTTCACTTAATAAAATTGTTTCACCGAATTCAGGATTTGATTTATTTTCCCATTTACCAACGAATAATTCACCAAGAAATGGATTTAATGGTTTCTTTTCATAACCTTCAGTTTCATTACGAGAACAATATTGTGATTTTAAAGTTGAAATAAACCATTTTGTAATTAATAAAATTTTTGTAATTTCAGGAGATTCGATTTCTAATTCAGTAGGGAAAAATTCTTTAAAATTTTTATCATTAACGAAAGAAGGTTGTAAAAATAAATCAGGATGTTCAGCCCAATATTGTGAAAATTCAGTTAATGAAACAGGAGATAAAATAAATGGTGGAGCAGATAAAGTTGAAAGATCACCATTAAATGAAGCCATCGATTTAAGGAATGAAGTCCACATTGAACTTGAAGCGTATTGAGACATGATTACTTTGATACCTTCAGATTAAATTGAAAAGATAAACCTCCAAAAATTAAAGGTTTCAATCAATTTCCTTAAGAATGTTACTAAAGGATCTTACAAATTCAAAATAAACAAAGGTTAAAAATGACTAAACTAATTTGTAAAGATAAAAATTATGGTGTTTTTTTTTTGTCTGTTGAAAGCAAGAAAAAAAGATTGTCGACACATTTTGTTACCCGCAACTCGCAGGGACATTTTCCGGTTTGGGAAAATGCCGCGGCAGCAAAACAAAACTGACGGTCTACACCCGTGCATTCTTCCTGAATCCAGACATCCACGAGTGTTTTTTTATTTTTCAAATTTCCATGTTTGTTTTTCCTTGTCGGCAGCGACAACGCGAATCGGACGCGGCGCGGCGCGTCGCGTGAAAAATTTCATCGCGGTTTTCCATCTCACAGATATTGATGAAAAAAAATGATACCAAAAATCTAACTTATTTACACCAGTATTACTATAAAGAAATCGTAAAGATTAAACACAAAGATGGCTGAATCTCATAGATGTATGTATAGAGTAAGCTGTGGTAGTTCAGGAGTGCAGTTATCCCCCAACCCCTTTTTTTTTTCTTACGTTGAAACAGACTGAGAGGGAGACAACGTGCTGCTAATGATTTATTAGTTATCAATTCTTTTACTAACATGTATTGAAAATTTTGTTTAAACACATAATTTTGACTTCTCCTTTTTTTATAGTATACGTTAAAGGTAAGCACTTGTCATACCAAAGATCTAAGAGTGTCAACAATCCAAACGTTTCTTTATTACAAATTGAAAATGTTTCAAATCCAAATGAAGCTCAATTTTATTTAGGTAAACGTGTTGCTTACGTTTACAGAGCTTCAAAAGAAATTAGAGGTTCTAAGATTAGAGTTATGTGGGGTAAAGTTACCAGAACTCACGGTAATTCCGGTGTTGTTAGAGCAACTTTTAGAAATAACTTACCAGCAAAGACTTTCGGTGCTTCCGTTAGAATTTTCTTATATCCATCAAATATCTAAAAAAAAAAATAACATAATTTTGTTTTTTAAATAGGTTTCTTTATAAATATTTAATTTTATTAATCCATAATTTTATGACGTCATTTAAGTGATATTTTTATATATATGTATGTATACACATTATAAAGTAATATAATATCTATTCATTATACTTTCATACTTCTAATTTTGAAAAAATTTAGTAGTTTTTTTGTTGCTGATTGTCTCTTTTGAACATTAATATCAATTTCTTTTAATGGTTTAGTTGATTTAGCTTCGTAATTAAGTAAATCTTTAATATTATTATCATCATCATCTTCATCATCATTTAAAATGTTACTTGTTTCAAAGACTGTTGGAAACAAGTTTGGATGATATGATGTTGGTCTTAATTTTCTATGCATTTGATTATCTTGTAATTCATTATAATGATTTTTTTTGGTTCTCTCCAAATCAACAACCGCTTGTAATGCAATCGATGCAGCTGATTTACTTCTTTCATGTAAATTTAAACTGGATTTATTTATTGTATTATCCGTAGTTATCATAGGACTATTACTTGTTGTTGTCGGTATACTTAAAACATGTGATTGTGATTCTCTTGGTGGTATAGGTGTTGAAATCATTGTTGAATCAATAATTAAAGAATGTCTCTTTTCATTACTAATTGAATATGTAGAAATTGGTCTATTCTTACTATAATTACTAATGTTATTATTATCATTATTATTATTATTATTATTATCCATTTTATTTTTATTATTATGTTTTGGTAATCTAAGTATATTTCTTGATTTTGATATTTTATCCCATTCATTTGGTGTTATTGATAAATATGAATGATGATTAATTAACCATTTATGATTTTTAATGAAATTTAAATCAATTCTTTTCTCAGGTTTTATAACTAAAATATTTCTTAATAAATCCCTTTGTAAAAAATTAATATATTCTGGGAATTTTAATGGTGTATGCGTAATATAATAATATAATCTTAAGATATTATTACCATTCGGATTTTCAAAATCATCATCCCATGGTAAATAACCTGCTAACATGGCAAATAAAATTACACCAATTGACCAAATATCAACTTTTCTTGCTTCATATGATTTTGATCCAATGACTAATTCAGGTGCAGCATAACATGGTGAACCACATGACGTCGTCATCATTTCATTTTTTTTTAGAATTAAATTCATTAACGAATCCAAAATCTGTTATAATTAAATTCTCATTTTTATCTAATAAAAGATTCTCTAATTTTAAATCTCTATGAACTAAGCCTTTTGAATGAATATAATCAACTCCACTAATTAATTGTGCAAATAATCTTGATGCAATATCATCTTTTAATCTTTTCTTTTTTTGAATATATTTATAAAATTCACCACCTGATGCATATTCTAATACAATACCAATGTATTTAGAATTTTGTAAGACCTCATCAAGTTTAACAATATTAGGATGATTTAGTTGTTTTAATGCATTTATTTCTCTGAAAATTTTAACTTCTTTCTTACTATCATTTTTAATTAAATTTCTCTTAATTAATTTAATGGCAACTTGTCTTGGAATATCAAAATTATTTTGATTGGAATTTGAATTAATAACATGTTTTGACCAACATAATTTAACTTTACCAAATTCACCTTCACCTAAAGTTGATCCAATAATATATGGACCAAATGTAACATATTTTTTTTTAGTTTTCTTAGTTTCTATTTCTTTATTTTTTGTTGATAGCTGTATACTATTATGTTTAGTATTATTGATTGTATTAGTTGAATGTGGTAAAATAATAGTTGTTGATCCTTCACAATATGTATTACGATAATTTAAGGTACTCATATTTTTAAAAAGAAAAGAACAAAACAACCTATATACATATATATGTATATTATGTTCTTAATTAGCTTCTATTTTTTTTTTTTGAGCTTTTTAAGACAACCTCGTCGGTTGTTAAATGATAGTTATTGGTATAGGAGTATTTTATACCCCCTTCACTTTTATGTAAAATTTTAAGATATAAAAACGTATGATCTAAAGATTCTAAATTGTAAACAAACAATACAAAATTTTCTTGTGGGGGAAATAAAGGGTATATGTTTTATCTATTAATCAAAGAAATTAAGAGTATTTATCCTAGGGAGAAATGTTTACCTCGATTTTAACAAAAAAGGAAAGAACCTGATATGATATCAAAAAGAAAGCAAAAGTAATTTTAAACAATACGTAAGGACTATAAAGGCAGTGACATTGACAAATTGTCTCTACAAATTCACAGTTGCAGTTTCAAACAAAGCTTTAAAAATTCCAAGGATGGTCTTGTTTGTTTACATTAACAGGTTTCCGTTTCCTTTTCCGGAAACTCTTTGCTCATCGTATTTTTGATATTTTTCCTAATTAGGAAGTATCTTGAATGTATAACAAAACAAAACAAAAAATTAATAATTTTAAAATAAACAAGTGTTGCAAGGAAGGCGGTACAAAGAAAGTGTAAGCCAATAGATGTATATTTGAAAGTATTAGGGTTTGTCATCTATCGACGTTGCATCTTTTTCTATTTATTCTCTTTCTCCAATTTATTATAATCAATTCCTATGGTTCCTTCTTGCAGTACCCTATGTGATTTCTTTTTCTTCACTCGTTTACGAAACCGCTATTTATATAACATTTGTTTACTTTTATTTTTAGTATTATAAAATTATTACAGGGTCGTGTCTTTAATATATTCAAATTACGTAATTTTACCAATATTTTCAATAAACAAAAAAAAAAATTTAGTTTAATATAGACTGATTTTTTGAACTGCTTTCTACTTTTAAATCCGTAGTTTCCTCGGTATCTTGTTCAAATTTACCATGGAAAGGTTTATAAATAGTTATTAAACCATTATTTTCTATCACACCAAAAATATCATAAATATTTGGATGATATGTAAAAATACTGGAATTAATATTGGTTTGCATTAAATTACCTGGATGGTAAAAAGTTAAGGAATCTGAATTATTACTTATTTGATTTTTACCTAAAGAATCATCATCTTTACATTCAAGTAAAATAGATGCATAATCCCAATGATATACGTTACCACTACTTCCAATTGAAACAAATCCTACCTCAGAATTTGTTTGAATATCAACTACTTCATCACCATCATTCTGATAAAAACTTAAAATTTCTTTATCATTCCAAGTACCATCTTCTTCAATCATAAGACACAAATCCCAAATCTTGATTACCCCACTACTATAACCTGTTAAAAAAATTGAATTATTTCCAAATCCAGTACAAAATGTCGTTAGTTCACCATCTTCATGAGAACTTTCAATAATGTGGATAGGTTTATTTAATTCATTTTTTTTCCAAATCAATAGTTTATGATCATTTGTTAACCCGAGTATAATTTCATTATTATAAAGAAATGAGCATTTGATAATTTTGATATCATTTAATTTTTCTTGATAAGCAATATCTTTTGATAAAAGTTTATTGGAATCTTTTTCATTAATATTAAAAATTTTGAAATAGGTTTCACCATTTTCTTGACTTATAGATTGTAACAAATGATTGGAATCATGACAATGTATATCAAATGAAAAATCCTTGATATTCTTTTCATTATCAAAATTATTTTCAACATGAAATGGTTCTTTTAATTCTTCTTTAAACCATCCTAATTTTCCTGAACTAGTAAGGCAAACAAAGTAAAAATCATTATTTACTGTATCAGTGGAAATAATTTTTTCAATAATTTCGTTTTTGAATACCCATTTTGGTTCAAAGGTAGTTTCCTCAAAAGTTTTCATAAAACTTTCATAAATTGGCTGTGGAAGATTATCAAAGTTTGCTTCTTTTGTTGTAGAAGAATATGATTCGCATAATCCTAAGGGTAAAATAATATCAAATTCAAAGATATTTGAACTTTGTGAATAAAGTAAAGTGGCACGGAAAGTACCGTTGCGTTGGTCAATTAATTCTTTACAAGTAAAACATATCGACTTTTTCAATTTATTTCTAGTATCATTACCAATACTTAAATTTGGTTTAAAACTAGAAATATGTTCATAAAGTGAAGGAATCGCTTTTTTCCAAATTTTAAATTCTTCATTGTAAATTTTGTTATCGTCTGCTTCTTGGGATTGAAAAGTAGTTGTTTGTTCAGGTCCAGTCATAATGAAAAAAGTTTAACGTTAAATTTATAACCTGTATGACTCAGTTAATATGAATAAGACTTTTTTTTGCACTTTGTTTTACCCTGTTTAACAGAATGTATTTCAATAAAACTATAGTTTTTTTTTTTGAAGGATTTCACTACATTATTTTTTCTCTGTTTTCTTAAAGAGAGAAAAACAACAAATAAAGAAACAAGAGAAAAAAAAAAGTTATTACTAAATATTTTAATGACTATTTTTAAAGTATGCAAATTTATTTACTAGTACTATATGAGTATTTCTATCGATATATATGTGTGTTTGAGCTCTTGGCAGTTAATTCAAGTTTTCTATCTTCACACTGCTATCTTGAATTCTACCATCCTCAATCTTCTTTTCTTTATCTTTATTTTTCTCTGCTAAATTTTCATAAAACTGTAAACGTAATTGTCTTTTCCTAGTTTTAATCAATAATTGTAATCTCTCTTCATATGATTCTATCGTTAATAATTTTTGTTTAAGTTCTTCTAATCGTATTGAAGACCAATCAGAATGCCTCGTGCATTTTAATCTAACACATATATCATGCAATTGATTATTTTCAGTACCTTCGATCTGATTATAATTTTCTAAAAATTCTGAAGGATCACAAGGAATTTCGTTACAATTTAAAGTATATCCACATAATCTTTTCTTAGCTTTTGTTCGATTACCACCTCTACGTTTTCTTTTTTTGGTTTTATTCGTTACTGAATTTTCAATTTGAATTTCATCTAAACCATTAAGTTTTAAATTAATACTATCCAACCAATCAACATATTTTTGTAAAACTTGTAATTTTTCTTTTAATTCTGGGACAGTAATATCTTGACACTTGTTTAAATTACATACTAATTGATTTAATCCAGTATCGTTAATAATTAATTCTTGATAAAGTTCACTATCAATGGTATCCTTTGAAATATCAGTATTTATAAAATCATCATTTCCTAAAGTGATAAAAATCTTGGAATTGTGATTTGAATAATGAATCATTTCTTTTAAAAACTTATCAAAATCATTATTTTCATGCTTTATGGATTCCTTGGTAACATTTCCACCAACTCTTGAAACCATATCTTTAATATATTTCAAACCATGTTCTTCAGAACAATATTTACTATTTTCTGAACATGGTAAATAACATGAATTTAATCTACATTTTCTTTTCCAAAGTGTTCTTGGTAAAGGCTTTATCTTACCTTGTCCATTGGTATCAATATCCATATCATCAGGATCCCTTTTCGTTCCAGTAATACCAGATTGACAATAAGGACAAAAAAATGATGAGACTAATTTTTTATATTTTTGAGGTATCTTAAGACAATCAAAATGAAACCAATCGTCGCAGCCATCACATCCTACCATTAATTCACCTTCATCAGGTTTTTTACATATACAATAAACATCTTGATTCGTTATAGGATCCTTCTTAATTGATGAATAAGGAGGACACCAACTAGGTAAACTAGTTATAAAGTCTGACATTATTAAAGTATGCTAATGTATTGATTTGGTAATTTATATATATTGATTGTACTATAAAACTATAAACATTTAATTTTCTTATGTCGGATTTTTCAAACAAAATAAAAATTTACCCGCCTCATCTTTGTTGTCTATTAAAAGAAAGATCATTAAGCAATTTATCATAGGCTTCAGTAACTTTTGTCTTATCATTATCCAAATGATCACCATAAATTGATTCTAAATGTACATGATCATCATTAACATTTTTAATTAAATCTTCAATGGAATCAATACCTTTTGCTTTAATAATCGCACATCTTAATTCTGTACCTGATGGAATCTTTGTAATTAATTTCTTAACTTGTTCCATCTTACTTGAATTTGATGATGATGGTAAATTACTTCCAGTGTCCATCGTTGTACTAGTAGTTGTACTACTGCCACTAATGTTGTTAATTATTTTGGAATTTGAATTTGATGATGTTGTGTTTGGTACGATCGAAGCTGATGATGATGTTGATGTTGTTGTTGTACTATTAATATCAGGATAAATATCATTTTGTTGTTGAACGAAGAACCCCCATTTGTGTAATTCACCTTCTTCTTGTTCTTGTTCTTTACCATGAATTGAAGTCGATGAATTTCTTCTAAACATGACAGCTTTACCTGTTGAACAATCAACAATTCTACCTGAATCAGTCGCCATTAAATGAGGTCTTACAATATTAGTATCAACATTATTAATTGGTGCATTCATTGAGGTATATGCAATTTGATCATTATCACAATCGAAATGTTTATTTTCATGTTTAAATAAATCTTTTGCATCATTAGGACTAATAATATTATAACTTTCTGGTATTTGAATGAAAAATTCTAAAATTCTTGATAAATTTTTTTCTAATAATAAAAATCTAACTAAATTTTCTTTTTCTTGTAATGTTAATTCACCAAATTTACGTTTTTCAAACATTGAATCAATCTTCTCTTGAACATTATCATGAACGTTTTGTAATTTTTCAAAATATTTTTTCAATAAATATTTTCTTGTCGAATCTAATTTTGGTTTATCTTGTCCATTTAAATAATCAATAACTTTATTATTATTATTATTATCATTAAAACTTTCATTGGTATTAGTTTCATCAATAATATTATTACCACTATCATTATTTTGATTTTTGATAGTTGCAATTTTTTCTAATTTTTTGAAAACACTCTTTGCTGTATCAGAAATTAAAGAACCATTAAATAATAGATCATCTTGAAGTGATAATTCATCAAGTTCAACAGATAAACCCATTGCTCTATTCATATTTGCCATTAAACATAACGCGATACGTGATTTAATTTCTTCAGAGATCAAATCATAGTTAATATCTAAACCAACTAAAGTTGTTGAATTTTTCACTAAACCATATAAACAAATCATAAAATTATCCTTTGGGAAAGTATTATCTTTTGAGATTAAATTATTATCAGTATTAATAGTGGTGGTATTGTTAGTAGTATTAATTTCATTAGTATTTGTCGAATTATCATTATCATTATTTGAATTTATTAATTCATCTTTAACATTACTTTGAATCATTGAAATATGAGTTAATGATTTACATTTAATTAAAATATTGCAAAGAACTGTAAATTCTTTATAAGTTAAATCATTATTATCTAAATGAATTCTTTTCAAATTTGAAAATCTTGGTAAATATTTATGTAAATAAGGTAAGATATCTGGGAAAATTTGTGATAAATTACTTAATGATAAAAATTTTAAATTTTTCAATTTTGATAAATATTTTAAAATTAATGCTAAATCATAACTTTTTAATAAATTTGTGTTATTTAATGTAAAATATTCTAAATTTTGATAATCTAGATTTGCTAATCTATTCACAATTGGTTTAATAAATTGTGATAAATCATTATAGGCAATATCAATACCTTGAATATAATTTGATTCATTTAAATTTTTATTTTTTGAGATTGATGACCAATTAAATAAAATTTTAATAAATGATAATGAAAGTTCAGAATTTGCTAAACCAATTCTCAATGGTAAAGAATTATTATTAAAATTAATAATTGATGAATTTTGTGAACTAAAAGAATTTAATAAATTTTGAAAAATTGATAAATTACTGGAATTATTACTAAATTTAATACCATTTAATAATAATTCTTGTAATGGTTTACCTGATCTTGTTGAAAGTATCCAACTAAATAAATTCCAATTTAATTTATTTCTTAAACAATCTTCAGTCTTTATTTCATTATCTCTTGACAAAATTTTTAAATTTGTTTGTGATAAATCTAATTTTGTTAAAGATTTATTTTTTAATAAAAATTTACAAAATAGAAGCCAATTATCTGAATCGATTAAGACATTTTTAAGACTTAATTTTTCTAAAAAATTTAAATGATTTAATGAACAAATTAAAATTTTAAACATTTCTTTTGTTAAATTAACGTTATCAAATACAATAGTATTAATATTTGTTATTGAAATAAAATCACAAAATGAAAGTATATCAATTAAAGTTGGTTTTGCATTTAAGAATTTAATCACTTGTAATGGAGCAGTTTTACCCTTTAATTGTTTTAAAGTTGATGGTATTGGTAAGATTTCACGTAAATGACAACATCTTGTATAAATTATATCTAAAGTTAATTCTTTATCATTATCTTTCATTGAATCTTCAAAATAGTGTTCGTGAAAATGAATTGGATTATCAATTTTTTTCAAATGAAAATTATTACTATTACTTTGATTATCATCATCAATTAATGAATCTTTATTTGTTATATTTGAATCATTTTGTAATTTGTTTGATGACGAGTTATTATTATTATTATCAAAAGTTTGAACTTCAAATTCGATTCTTTTTGCAGCATAATGAGCTTCTCTTTGATGAATTTCTGATTCTTTAAGTGATCTTTTTTGAATATCTAAAGCGTTTTTATATTCTTTTGAATCTTTAGTGAAAATTTTTTTATTTTCATTATTTTCAATTGATGAATTTGAACTTGAAATACCTTTTGAAATTAATGGAATTTCAGATAACATATCATTTGGTATCAAAACATTACCAATTTTTGGATTTCTTGATGGTAATTGTTGTGATGGATCATCATTAAATTTATCAACACTAAAAGTGACTCTTTTCAGTGAAAGGTTCAATAATTTTTCTTTTTCCATAGTATCATTGTCAATTTCATTAGTACTGGTATTATTATTATTAATGGTTTTATCTGTTGAAATTTTCGATATATTTGGTGTTGATGGCGTTATGTTATCAGTAGATGATAATAAAGGTGAATTTAAATCTTTTGAATCATCAGAAGTTTTTTTAACAGTAGTGGTAGTGTTTATATTAGATAATTTTCCATTTTTAGTTAAATTATTATTTGTAATAGTAGTGGTAGTTTGTATTGTTTTTTTACCAAATAAAGAACCGAATAAAGATTTTTTCTTTTCAGAAAGGGAATTTGTTCTCTTAATTGAATTTTTATCATTTAAAAATCCAATTTTTTCATTTGAAGTAGTTGAATTACTACTAAAAGATCTTGACCTGGTATTTTTATTATTAGTTTCGGAATTATTAGTAGTCATATAATTAATATGAGTATTATCATTATTATCATCAGTATTATTATTGTTATCATTGATATTATCTTGTACAGTTTCATCTCTTGAAACAGATCTTGTTAAAGTAGAAGATGTTGAATTGATATTAGTTGATAAAGCAGCGTTTGAAATTGAAGTAGATCTATTACGTGATCTGAAATTTTTATCATCAAGCCCATTTTTTTTAATTTCAATTGATGATTTTGGTTTCTTTGATTTTGTCTTTGAACGAATGGTTTTACCTCTATATAACCAATCTAAGGAGATATCGATATCGGAAGTTGATGAAATATTGATATTATCCTGTATGATAGGTGAAGCCATTTTTTTATGTTCTAAATAAGTATGTAGGTATGTTTGTGTGAATTAGAGTTAGCCGATATGATAGGGAACAAAAGGTGTTCATGCAAAGTTACAAGTCGATAGCACTTTAATAAAAAAAAATGAATAATATTGTATGAGAGTTACCGTATGTATATACTCATGTATATAAATATAGATATAAACGGTTTTGCCAAAATGGTGGTATAATAAACCTGGCGTCTATTTTGTAAAGGTAATAATATTTCAGTACTTGTTGTTAAAACAAAATCAGTGTTGCGTTTTTCAAATTTGGTTGTAATTTTTCACGAAGCTCGGCACATGGTTGCAATTAGGGCATTGTTTTAGGGCATGGCACTTTTATTAGGGCCAATTAGGGTTTTTTGGTTTCGGATTTTGCGGGCCGGGTGCGTTTTTTTTCTTATGTAAGAAGCAGACTGACATCATCGCATCACCAAGGATTTGCCCTTTATATATAAGTGGAGAAGCAACAAATGGAGAAATGAATACCGTTTGTTTCACGTATAAAGACAAGGAATCACTTAGATAATAATTTATACTATGTTTTCTCTTAGATCTATTGGTACTCGTTCTGCAACAAAGTGGCTTAATATCACTAATACTAAGGCATTATATCATCAAAAAGTCATTGATCATTATACAAACCCAAGAAATGTTGGAACTTTAGATAAAAAACTTTCTAACGTAGGAACTGGTTTAGTAGGTGCTCCTGCATGTGGTGATGTTATGAGATTACAAATTCAAGTCGATGATAAGACTGGTGTCATTAAAAATGTTAAATTTAAAACTTTTGGTTGTGGATCTGCTATTGCTTCTTCATCTTATATGACTGAAATGGTTCATGGAATGAAATTAGACGATGCTTATCGTATTAAAAATACTGAAATTGCAAAAGAATTAAGTTTACCTCCAGTTAAATTACATTGTTCAATGCTAGCTGAAGATGCAATTAAAGCTGCAATTAAAGATTATAGATCAAAAAATAAAGACAAAATTATACCGAAACGTATGGATACAACAAATTTATTAAAATAAAATTTCATACAATTTTAATTTAACCGAATTTTCTCATAAACTGTTTAATATATTCCAATCTTCATTGAAACAAATAGAATAAGGTAAAAAAAATTAAATTTTATATTATAATAAATAAATAAGTTTATAAATAATTTTCAAAAAAAAAAAAAAAAAAAATAAAATATGTTTGTTTTACTCATTTATTCATTTTCATATCTTCCTTCAATGATTCTGTTGTCTCATTTCCTTAAAAAAATCTGTAATTGTACTAAACACAATTAATAAAATACCACCACCTGGACCTAATCTTGCAATCTTTGGAACAAAACCTTTATATAAAGCTCTAAAACCTTCCTCTTGATAAACTTTTAAAAGACTTGGTAATGTCCAATTATATTTTTTAATAATTTCACCTGTTTCTAATTTAATAGCATTACCATTACTTTGAATACGTGATTTAACAACATCAAATGGTGTATTTAATATACAACCAGTTGTACCACCAATTGTACCTGCAATTAAATCATTACGAATCTTATCATTTTTATTTAAACTCTTTGGCATTAATTCTCTAACTTGAAAGATAATACCAAAATATCCTGCATTCCAAAATGCATTTCTCCAAACTGTTGATTCTAAACCTTTATAAAGACCAAAGATACCATCGGTCTTAATAATATCTTTTAAAACAAGTAAAGGTGATGAAATTTTATTATTAACATCTTGCATTCTAACTTTAATTAATTCAAATGGAACAATAACACCTGCTTCAACAGATCCCGCTGAGGCACCACTACCAATTGCAATTAATTGTTTATTTTGACCATCTTTACCAAATAACCCTGTATAAACATTTTTAAATTTTTCATTGAATGCAAATTTTGTGGCTCTCTTTGGTGCTTCCATTAAAATCGGTGATGTAATACCTTTATATAAAGTCCTGAAACCTTCTCTCTTGATAATTTTTTGTAAACAATCGACTAACCCATTATATTTTAATTCTGGTGCTACGTTATGTGATTGTAATTGCATACGGGTCTTAACAACATCTAATGGATACATAACCAATAATTCTGAGACACCAGCAACGGCACCAGCAATAAATTGATATTGAAAAGGTAAAGGTTCTTCTTTAACGGTTGACATCTTGTAATATGATAGATCCGTTCTTCTTATCTCGACGACAAAGAATAATTGTTTATCATTACTGCATTTATTTTCTATGCTGTTCCAATATATATAATCGCCCTATCAGAAAACTCGCATCACGCATCCATTTTGGCCAATGAATGAACAACACAACAAAAAAACAACAAAATATCATGACTCAATCAATTAATCTTCAACAGGAATAAAATTTCCTACTATACACATTGGAATATTATAACGATCTCTTCTTATTGTAAAACTAAAACAACATGCTCTTTTACCTCCATCTCTTACTCGAAGACAACAACTTGTTAGTACAGCTTTTTGTCCCTTATCAAATGCAATGGAACCATATTTTTCCCAAAAATTAACTGCACTTTCTTCTGTCATTAATTGATATATGGTTAATTTACCATCACGTAATTCATCAACTGTATAATGAACTAATGATGCAAATTCCTTATTTGCTCTATAAATTTCACCTGTACGTCTCCAAAGACATGCTGGTATACTCATCGATGTAAAGACACGATCATAACTTAATAACATTCTTTCAAAGGATTCTTCAACAAGAACTAAATCAACATCTTTTAAAGATTGTGCAATAGATCTAAAAGCTGGACGAATCGAACTTAAAGGTTTTAAGATTCTATTTTTTGATTCTAGTGACATATATAAATCCATATATTCCTGTAAACGAGTATACCCTTTTGCATAATTATACGGTTTTAATAAACCAGCTTGTAATTTTGCTTGAATAACTGATTTAAGACGTTCTTCTGGTGTAACTTCAGTATTTGGGTCAGCAGCTGTAAGAAAAAATTGTTCTTTTGCAGTGGGGCCAGATGATTTATTGATTGAATGTCGTCTTTCAGTAGGAATTGTTTGTGGTTCTGATGGTAAAAAAGTTTCATCTGTTGTTGATAATAAAGGATCTTCCAAGATATTTAAGAATTCGTTTAATGAACTAAATTCAGATCCTACATTTTCAGATACAAATGATTGTGGGAAAAGTAAATCACCTACATTTGTTGAATTGATGGAATCACCAGTAATATTATTATTATTATTGTTGTTACAAAAATCTTGAGGTTGTGATGGTGTTGTAGTCTCTGATAAAATTTGATCATCTTTTGTACAAAGATGTGCAATGTTTCTCTTAATACAACGAGAACAGGGTCTTTGTTCATCACATAACACATGTGATCGACGGCAAAATATACATGTCTTAGTTTGTCTTCTTGTTTTTTTATATGATTCACTCATCACGTATATCAAATGTCTTTATGATCATATTTGTTTACAAATGTTGTGATTTTTAATATATTTGGTTTTTGTCATTTTTGTCTAATCTTCGAAGCTTGCTATGCACTTTTTCGTGAATCCGAAAACAAATTAAAACAGCAGGGATTTGAGTTATAAAGAATATAAATAATAATTCTTTAGTTTTTTAAAGATAATCTTAGATATTCATATATTATAAACGCTTATATAAAGTTTAAAAAGGCTTCATTTTTTTCCTTTAGTTTCTGTTCAATGTTGCAACTACTGAGAACTCCAATACGTAATTCATTTAGACCTATAATAAATGCAAGACAACTTATTATTCCAACTCTAACGAAAAGACCATTGAAGTTACAAATACAGAGAAATTTCTATTTAAAAAATTTCTATTCAACGTCTAAACCCGAATCCAAGATTGATTTATCAAGATTAAGTAGACAAGAAATTCAAAGATTACATGAATTTAAAACATATGAAACTAGAAAGATTAAAAGCAGATCAATTACACTATATTTTAGTTCAATTATTTTAATTTTCTTAGGTCTTGCATATGCAGCTGTACCATTATATCGTGCAATTTGTGCTAGAACAGGATTTGGTGGTATTCCAATTACAGATCGTAGAAAATTTACGGATGATAAATTAATTCCAGTTAATGTAGATCATAGAATAAGAGTTAGTTTTACATCAGAAGTTTCACAAATTCTTCCATGGAAATTTACACCGCAACAAAAAGAAGTTTATGTTCTTCCAGGTGAAACAGCATTAGCATTTTATAAAGCTAAAAATAAAAGTGATAAAGATATTATTGGTATGGCAACTTATAGTATTACACCAGGTGGGGCTGCTCAGTATTTTAATAAGATTCAATGTTTTTGTTTTGAAGAACAAAAATTGGCAGCAGGAGAAGAAATTGACATGCCAGTATTTTTCTTTATTGATCCAGATTTCGCAAGTGATCCTGCTATGAGAAATATAGATGATATTGTTTTACATTATACATTTTTCAGAGCACATTATGGTGATGGATCAGCTGTTAGTGAAGCTGCTGCAAAAGGTGAAGCCATATCACCACAGGAAACACAAGCATTATTAGCAAATATAAAGATTTTAAGCCCTGAACAATTAAAGGATGAAGAACATTCAAAATAAAAATTTTATAAATGATGTACTCTATTATTTTTACGCAAATGATGTCTTGACTTGTAAATATACACATAATTAATTGTATATAATAGAAAAAAAGCTTTTACAGAACAATCTTTTTGACTGTTCGAGTGCTTGGGTGGCATAAACCTGTACATTTAAAAATCAATTTTTTTCGCATTATTTTTTTTTTTAAGAATTTCCGAATTAGGAAACCCGTTTGACGCATCGCAAAATTTGTGAATTTTTCAAATTGTTTTCTATGCACAGCAAAAGTTTGTGAGGAAAGCAAAGCAATGCATGAGATACTGAACAACTTCATATTGATGATATATATTGATGAGACTCCTCAATATTTCATGATCAACATCTAGTTTTATTATTTTTAATATCAACTAATAGATATATCCGTATTCAAAATGGCTTTCAACGAAATTAAGACCTCTGCTTACAGTTCCCGTTTCCAAACTCCTTTCAGAAGAAGAAGAGAAGGTAAAACTGATTACTACCAAAGAAAGAGATTAGTCGCTCAACACAAGGCTAAATACAACTCTCCAAAGTACAGATTAGTTGTTAGATTCACCAACAAGGATATCATTTGTCAAATTGTTTCCTCTACTATCACTGGTGATGTTGTCTTAGCTGCTGCTTACTCTCATGAATTACCAAGATACGGTATCACCCATGGTTTAACTAACTGGTCTGCTGCTTACGCCACCGGTTTATTAATTGCCAGAAGAGCTTTACAAAAGTTAGGTTTAGATGAAACCTACAAAGGTGTTGAAGAAGTTGAAGGTGAATACGAATTAACTGAAGCTGTTGAAGATGGTCCAAGACCATTCAAAGTTTTCTTAGATATCGGTTTACAAAGAACTACTACTGGTGCTAGAGTTTTCGGTGCTTTAAAGGGTGCTTCCGATGGTGGTTTATACGTTCCACACTCTGAAAACAGATTCCCAGGTTGGGATTTCGAAGCTGAAGAATTAGATGCTGATTTATTAAGAAACTACATCTTCGGTGGTCACGTTTCTGAATACATGGAAGAATTAGCTGATGATGATGAAGAAAGATTCAGAGAATTATTCAAAGGTTACTTAGCTGATGATATCGAAGCTGATGCTTTAGAAGATATTTACACTTCTGCTCACGAAGCTATTAGAGAAGACCCATCTTTCAAAGCCACTGAAAAGAAATTCACCAAGGAACAATACGCTGCTGAATCCAAGAAATACAGACAAGTTAAATTAACTAGAGAAGAAAGACAAGCTCGTGTTGCTGCTAAGATTGCTGCTTTAAAGAGTGAACAATAAATTAATCGTTTATAATTTTTAAATAAAAAAATTTTTTCATTTTTTAACATATATATACAATTAATTTAACACAGTTCTTTTTCTGTATCTTTTATACAATAATCTGTCGGCATTATCACTAATTAAACAAAACGAGAACACTCTGCATAATTATTCTTATATAGTTTCCTATTTAGTGCAATAATGAACGTTTCATTACTTCAAACGTGAAAAGTTCTTACAACACAAAAAATCGTTCTCAGAGACTTCCCGACAATAAAGCAAAAAAAAAGTTCAATCTATGTATTATGTAAATGTTAAAAGATGTTTGAAAAAAATAAATAAGTACATATGAATTAAAGTATCATTAAAACTGAATGTCTGTTGTGCATACACATAAGAGGAAAAACAGTCATCTCTTTATGGAACAAAACACATCAGGGTCTGCTGTAAGGACAGATTATGACATAGATTTAGATGGTTTAGAATTAAACGATATACAATCACCTTCAAATGGAAGAACAAATTCCATACCTACAGTTCCTACTTTATCTTCATTTAATACAGATATTGAAAACCAAAATCATAATGTAAATGATGCAGACAGTATATCATCATTACAAGGATCATGGGATAGTTGGTATTTAAATAAAAGTTTCGGTCATAATAAGAAAAGAATTTGTTTTATTATAACAATATTATTAGCAATTGTCATTATTTTAATGTTTTTCCCTACATTATTTGTAAAAAGATCTAGTAAGACTTCGAATAGAATTAAAGATGATTCAACGGAAAATAATAATTCCTCTTTTAAACGTAAAAAGACATTTACAATTGAAGAAATTTTTGACGGGAAATTCTCTCTTAGTATGAAACCATTCAATTTTATTACACCACCAAGTAGACTGAAAAATCCTGATTTAGATCCAGGTTTATATTTTACCGTTGAAGAAGTCAATGGAGAAGAATCCTTTATAGCGAGACAATTATATGATAAAGAGTATTTCAAAATTTTAGGCTCTAATAAATTTACTTTCAAGGATCATGAGTATAAAGTGTCTAATGTCCAAGTTAATTATAGACTTGATAAAATGATTTTTGGTACTAATATGACTCCATCGTTTAGACATTCTTCAACAGGATATTATTGGCTACGAGATATTGAGACAAATGAAATTAGACCTATAACTCCATATTTTGATGATGATGAACCTGTTGAATTATCTTACGTGTATTTTTCACCAAATTATAATTTCATTTATTTCGTCTTTAAAAATAATCTATATTTTCAAAATATAAATGGAGATCATTCACCAACAAAAGTAACAACTGATGGTAATGGCAATATTTTTAACGCTGTCACTGATTGGATCTATGAGGAAGAAGTATTAGCCGATGATAAGGCTATTTGGTGGGCTCCAGATGATTCAAAATTCATATACGCGAAATTTAATGATACGAAAGTGAACAGTTATAATATACCACAATATATTACTACAAATCAATATACTGAATCTAAATTCATTAAATATCCAAAACCTGGTAGATATAACCCCACCGTAGAATTATTCATGTTTGATCTAAAATCTAATATAGTTTTCCGTTTAAATATGGATCATGAAAAGGATCAAGAATTTATTCTATATGATGCAAGTTGGGTTAGTGAATCATCTTTCTTATTTAAAGAAACAGATAGATTCTCCAAAATTTTATCAGTAAAAGTCTTTGATACTTCAAATCAACAACTAATTAATGTTCGTACCACAAATACTTCTTTGTTCAATGGATGGGTTGAAAAGAGCAAGAAAATTTTGCCAATTCCACCAAATCCTTCAGTTGGAAGATCAAGTTATGGATTTGTTGATGTTCATGAAGATGATGAAGGCTATTACCATTTATTTTATTATCCAGATTTAAAATCATCGCAAGCAAGACAATTAACTAAAGGACAATGGGAAATTACTGATACAGGTATCATTGGTTTTGATTTTGAAGCTAATGTAATCTTTTTCACTGCCAATGAAATTGGTGTAATGTCTCAACATTTATACGGTGTTGATTTGAATACTGCTGAACTGTTAGTCCTACAAGATCCAAATTTAAAGGATGAATTTTATCAATTTGAAATGAGTTCAAGTGGTAGATATGCAATGATGAAAAGCTTAGGACCTTCTATTCCATATTTTGCAGCTGGTGCATTAAATGACGTTTTGTCAAAAGAAAATGCATTAGAAAATGATGTATTAAGCTTAACAAATAAAGATAGAGAAACTGATATTTTAAATAACTATAATTTACCGGTTACAAGTTATAAGACAATGGTTATTGACGATGAAGTCGAAATTAATTATGTAGAGATTAAACCTGCGGTAATGGATCCACATAAAAAATATCCTTTGTTAGTTAATGTATATGGAGGCCCTGGTTCTCAAACATTTACAACTAAATCTTCGGTTATGTTAGAACATGCCGTTGTTTCTGGTCTTGATGCAATAGTTCTACAAATTGAACCTAGAGGTACTGGTGGCAAAGGTTGGAAATTTAGATCTTGGGCTAGTAAGAATCTTGGTTATTGGGAGCCACGGGATGTTACATCTGTTACAAAACAGTTTATCCAAGATAACAAAGATAATATTGATAAAGAAAATGTGGCCATTTGGGGTTGGTCTTATGGTGGGTTTACAACATTAAAGACTATAGAATATGATGGGGGCGAAACGTTTAAATACGCAATTGCTGTGGCTCCAGTTACCAATTGGTTTTATTACGATTCCATTTATACTGAAAGGTATATGGACAGTATTAGTTCGAACACTCAAGGATATCTTGAATTATCCCTTATTAAAGATGTTGAACCTTTTAGAAGTGTTAAACGATTTATGTTAATTCATGGTACTGCAGATGATAACGTTCATATTCAAAACACATATCAACTGGTAGATGACTTAAATTTAGCTAATATTAGAAATTTTGACATGCATATCTTTCCAGACTCTGATCATTCAATTAGATTTCATAACGCGTTTCCTATTGTTTACAAGGATATATATTATTGGTTAGAAAATGCATTTTCAGGAAATTTAGAAAAACTAAAGCAATAAATATATATATGATTGATTTTTAAAGGACTATGATGTACATTTTCAATTTTCTGGTTTTTTAACTGTGTGTAGATATTACTAAAGGGTAATTTTAGCACACTTCGTGTATTAATGATTAAATAAGGATTTTTTGTAATATATTTCTTTGATTATAAGCTTGACAGATGTTTTTTTCATTTTGTTTCATTTTCTTTTTTTTTTGTTTTTCATTAATTTTGTGTCACCAATAATTAAGATAAATAAAAAAGTTGAAAGAAAAAATATTCACAAAAATATAAAATTTTTGAAAGATGATAAAATTATTCCTTTTAAGTTATTTTAAAAATATTTAGGTTAAAAACAATTCACTAAAGACTCACAAATATTATCAAAAAAGAAGAAAAAAAAGATGAAAACTCCAGTATTAATTCTTTCAATATGGACTTTACTTTCTATGGCAGGTCAAGCAAAAATACAATTGTCAACAGATCAACTTGGTGGAGATTCTATTGATCCATCTAAAGCAAAACCATTAAGTGTTCATTTAGACAAAAATTCGATGTCAAAGGAAGTCTTAAAAAAATTAGAACATTCTTCTAACATTGTCTTTGCTGATTTGACTGAAATGCCAGAATTTATTAATGTCAGCCAATATGAAGCATTATTTAAAAATGTTTATGATGAGAGTAAAAATGGAAAAAAAAGAATAGTCACAAATTTTCTTGACAGATACGATGAAGTAAAAGGTCATGATGCTGATGATAAAGAAAAAGTTAAAGACGCTGATGATACGGATGATGTTGAAGACACGGATGCTATAGATGATGATGAAGATAGTGGTGATGATGACGATGATACAGACAAGACAGAAGATGTCGATGCCGGTGCCAATGACGATAATGGTGATGAAAAAGAAAATGATGACAATAATTTATGTGATGACTATGAAGAAGATGAAGATTATGAATACGATCCATACTTTTTAGAGAGTTTTAAGAAAAAAGATTCAAGGAAGAGCAAAGAAGATAAGAAGAAAAACAAATATAAAAATAAAATCTTTGCCAAAAATGATGTTGATGAAGAATCTAATGATTATAATTCAAATCCAACAAGTGTACATAAAAAAGTAACAAACGTTACAGAAGAGTTATCTGTTATGTCTTCTGAAATATACACAAGCAATTCTTCTATAACCATTTTTCCTATTTCTACTTCTACAACAAAAATTGTTAATACAGGTTCAATTAATACTATTGAAACAAATGTAGTTTATCATAATAGAGCTTCTAATGAAACTA
Organism: Jamesozyma gamospora; assembly: GCA_030462905.1. Taxonomy (NCBI): domain Eukaryota; kingdom Fungi; phylum Ascomycota; class Saccharomycetes; order Saccharomycetales; family Saccharomycetaceae; genus Jamesozyma; species Jamesozyma gamospora. Next base: position 118,167 of record JAMSGN010000112.1, read on the forward strand.
GCAACGTTACAATTAATGGCAGTGAATCAGAAAGTTCATCATCATCAGTTTTACCTGCAACAATGATTATGGCTTTAATATTAGGTATATGGTCAATTTGGCATCTTTAATTCAAGAAATAAATTTAAAATTCTTCCTTGAAAAACATAATCATATATAAAATGCTTATAAAATAAATAATATTTTTTATATAATAAAAAAATTTTGCTATCAAGAAAATTTTCTTTCATTTACTGTCGTTTTTCATCGCGTTTAACGAGAAACGTTTATTTGATCTTCGAAGAATTACAAATAAATTGAAAAATATATTAAACCTTGAAACCAAACAAATAAAAAAATAATATAGAAAAAAAAATCAATAGTATCTAAATTTTTTTTGTTTCAGTTTACTTTATTTTGTCTTACTCATTTTGTTTTTTATTTGTTTGATTTTTGCTATAAAATTTTAAAAATTAATTCGATGGTAGCAGTATGTATTTAAGAAAGACAAACTTCAATAAATAAATTATTATCAAATACTAACAATTAGTAAGCAAAATTTTTATTTCTCATTAGACAGTTAAAAGAACCATTCGTGTTAAGACTAAACAACATATTCTTCCTGATGTTCCACCAGTGGAAAATTTTCCAGTACGTCAATGGTCAATTGAAATTGTTTTATTAGATGAATTAAATAATGAGATTCCAGCAACGATATTTGAAAAAGTAATTTATCATTTACATCCAACTTTTACAAATCCAAATAGAACAGTTAATGAAATACCATTTAAAATCGTTGAACAAGGTTGGGGTGGTTTCCCATTAGATATTAGTGTTTTCTTATTAGAGAAAGGTGGTGAAAGAAAGATACCACATGATTTAAATTTTTTACAAAAAGAATATGAAATTGATCATGTTATTCAAGTCCCATTAAATAAACCAAAATTGTTAATTGAATTAGAGAAAAGTGGTAGTATTGATGAAAATAGTAATAAGAGAAAAAATTCTTTAAATAATAATTTAAATTTTGAAAATAAAAATAAAAAGGCAAAGACATCAAGTTTATCAACTATTAAAGGTAATGTCGATTTAGAAAAATTAGCATTAGGTTTAACTAAATTAAATGAAGATGATTTAGTTGGTGTTGTTCAAATGATTAGTGATAATAATACAATTGAAATGAATGTAACTAATAATATTGATGATGGTGAATTTATTGTTGATTTATATAGTTTACCAGATGGATTAATTAAAAGTTTATGGGATTATGTTAAGAAAAAGACAGATTAATAAAATATTTGAGTAAAGCGTTTCATCTTTTTTTTTTTTTTATTTTTTTTTTTTTTTAACTATTTAAAGGATTTACTTATATAACAATTTACATAACTGATTCTAAATTTGGATCAAACCAAGCTGCTTCACCTGCAGCACTATCAAATAAATTTGATGATTGTGATTGATTTTGTGATGATTGATGAGGATTTTCTAATGAAACGTTTGTATTATTTTCATGTTCAATTGAATCATGATTAACTGAATTCATTGCAGCAGCAGCAGCAACTGCTGTTGCAACATCTAAAGCAGTAGTTGGATGTGAATCAACATTAGCTATATTATTATTATCGTTATTATTATTAGTATTATTATTGTTGTTGTTATTATTATTATTATTATGATTTAAATCCGTTACTAAATTTAAATTTTTTTTCTTATTTCTATTAATTTTATCAAGATTACCAGTAACTTTTTGTAAATAATCTGGTAATTCTTTATTTGATTTTAAATAATGTAATTTCCAATTTCTTGCTTTATCTTTTAATTGAACTTGTGTTCTATTTTTCAAATTTTCAGAAATTTTCCCACCTGGACCATATAAATCTAAAATTTTTGACCATGAGGGACCGACTTCTTTTAACCCTTCAATAAGAGTTAATTCTTCATCTTTTGACCAAGTTCTTTTTGGTTTTAATTTTTTAATACCATTATTATTATTATTAATAATATTTGATGAATTTGATGCAGCGACAGCTGCATTAACTAAAGAATTAGTTATATTATTTCTATTAATTGAATCGTTACTATCATTATTTGAATATAAAGCACCTGCACCAAATTCACCGATTGAACCAGTATTATTTTCGTTATTATCATTATTATTTGATGAATCAAAAGAATTGGTATTATCATTTTCATTATTTAAACCGATACTTGCATTTAAATTATAACCATTTTCAGAATTTGGTGCTGTAGCGCCTGATGCGTATAATATTTGATTATCGAATTCATTTTTATCAAAAGAATATAAAGGTGATTTACCACGACCTTTTCTACCCCAAATGATTAAACCCATATTTCTATTACAATAATCTAATAATTCTTTAATGAAATGATTCCAATCGTAACTTTCTATTAAAGATTTAAAATTATCAAATTGTGATAAATTATCTCTACGACGATCACATCTTTCAATAAATTCACGTTCTGATGGAGTCATTAAATCATTTAAAGAAGTTGATAAATTATTATTTGAATTATTGTTTGTATTACCTGTTCTTCTTAATATTAATTGATTTGCTAAATTTTTTGGGAAAATTTCATTTAAATATTCTGAGATAATTTCATCAGAAATTTTATCATTATCATTTTTTTTAATTGATTTAATTGATGAAATGAAAGCTTGTGTCTTTAAATCTAAATAAAGTATTGCTTGTGATTTAAGAAATTTACCATTTTGATCAGTTGTTGTTGTTCCAGTGAATAAAGTATTTGGACAAAAGATATCTAAAAAAGTTGATTGTAATAATTGAAATCCGTAATTAAAACAACCTAAAGTTGTTAAGATGAAAGTTAAAAGGTTTGCTTTACGTATGGCTGTTATGATATAAGCTTCATGACCTCTTAATAATAAAGGTGGTGGAGAATTTGGAAACCATAAACCTGGTGCTACATCGTGAACGTTTAAAAGTGGAGACGACGTATTATAAATTAATCTAATTTGTTTAAATAATTTTAAAAGAGTTTGAAAGATTTCAGTTTCACCAGAGGATACAAAAGCACCTTGATCTGTGTATAAAGCAATAACCTGAGGAGAATTTGAATTGAAGATTAAGAATCTTAATAGTTGAGTGGAGACGTTATCTAATAAACATAGAGAAGAAATGGTTAATCTTGTTCTTAATGGTAAAGTTTGAATGATATTATTAAATCTATTTAAATTTTCAGAATTAAATTCATCAAACTCAGGTAGTTGATTATTTGAAGTGGCAGACATTATTATATATAAATCACTGATTTGTTTGGGCGGCAAAATTTTTGAGAAAAACTAAAAAATTCTGAGACCTAATAATAAAGACCTATCTTGTAAAAATGAAACCTAAAAAAAACACACACAAATCTTTAAGAAAACTGAAAAAATAAAATGAGAGTCAGCAACAGAATAAATTTATTGTTATGTAAAGTAACAAATATATGCGAATTTAAGGTTAAAAGTATGATCTTTATCTTTGGTTATTCAATACAGAATTTGTTTATTTGATTTTAATTTGATTTAAAAATTTTCACCCTGAAAAACTTTTTCCATGAAATTTTAGGGTTGCGGTCATTCTGCACGGCGGGTGTGTGGGTGCTTTGTTGACAGCGTGGTGGATGGGTTGGAGCTGTATCATATACCAGTACCAATGTTTTGAAGCAGTTTCCCATTGTTGTCAACAGAATCACTGCAGTGTGTGTATTCCATCGCTGCCTTCTCAGATCGTTCTTGTTCCAACTTTTCTTGCATTTTTTCACTGATGTTTGTTTTCTTTTATGTAAAGAACCAAATATTCCGATTTTTCGGTCTTTGAAATTTTGTTTACAATCTTTATCTACAGCTTCACAATCAAGATCGTGCGTCACAAAAACATGCATAATAAACTAAAAAGAATATTTATTTTATTTTATTTTATTTTATTTTATTTTATTTTATTTTATTTTATTTATTTAATACTATATAATACAAATTATTTAGTATCAATAATTAATTTACCTTTTTTCAATACTTTAATAATTCCAGATGGACCTTTTGGTTGAACTAATTTACCATTTTCAATACATTTTTTAATTGTTGAATTAATCAAATAATCAAAATTTCTAATGTTATTTAAATTTTTCAAAAAATTATCTTTAATATATTTTTTCAAAATAATACGACTTAAACCTTTGCCCTCATTTGAACTGATTATACTCTTAATAATCATTTCTTTGTAAGTCAAGTTATTATTATTTGTATTTAATTTTGGTTTAACTATCTTTTTCGGTTTTGTAACTTTCTTATCTTTAACAATTTTCTTATCTTCTTCCTTGACTTTCTTATCTTCTATTTTCATTAATTTAAGTGTACCAGAATGACCATTAATCTGTTTGAACAACCCTAAATCGACATTTTTCTTGACAGTTGAATTGAAGAAATGATTAAAATTATTTGCATTATAAAAAGTTGGATAGTTCTCTTTGATATAGTTTTTCAAAGCATAACGACTAACGCCTTTACGTGTATTTAGTTGTGTCAAACCTTCAACAATCAAATCCTTGTAAGATTTCGAAGTTGTTGCAGCAGCAGCATTATTGTTGCTTGCTCTAGGCTTGCCCACTTTCTTTGACGTTTTCTTTGCGGTTACCCTCTTGGTTGCCATGATCTGTTTATGTCTTGTTCAGTAGAAATACTTTACAATATTTGTCTTAAATTACTTAGTTGTTTGTTTATAAATTCATTTTATATATTCGTGTATTTATTTGTTTATTTATGTTCAATGCGCGAAACAAAACATGTGCAAAACCACTGCGAAGAAATCAGCACGCTTGTTTCAATCTCTCTTTTCCAATGGATTGTATCTTAGAAACTTCTCAATCAAATCAACGTGTGTTAAGATCATTCTTCTGCAACAGTATCTCTTGAGACCCAGTCTCGATAGCGCTGTACCTTCGTCCAGTTCGTCTTCTTGTAACATGTTCAAGTAACTTTCCCATTTGTCACCGACTACCTTACCGCATGAAAAACATCTAACAGGAACAATCATCTTGCTTTACTCTCACCTTGTAACGCTTCTCACTGCTTTCTGTTTTAATACTGAATGTTGGGTTTTTTGTTACTAAATTCAATTTCATTTTCGTTTTTTTCACTGGAAAATTTTTCCTCCTTCGTTTTTTTGTCACGAAAAACGAACTGGATAAAATTTTTCTCTTTCGATGCCGCCGATCATTTTTCAAACTTATAAACTTTCATTAGCAAATGTCAACTGTCTTCACATTGCAAACGAGCATAAAGATACCGTTATAACTGTTTGATACCATCTCCTTCCCCACTACACGTTAACCAGGCATCCTCACTTCTTTTCTCTTTCTTTCCTGCTTCAGGTTTATCATGACACAATCATCTTCATCAATTTCACAACAGTACAAACTTTCTGTCGTATCAGGTGGTAAACCTGTATTACCAAGAAATATTTATGGTTCTCTAGGTTGTAATAAAAATATTTCATGTATTACCCCAGATCAGAAAAATTTTATCGTTCCATTCAACAATCAAATTAAAATTTATTCCATTGAAACAAGACAATGTATCAAGACTTTGAAATTTAATAATAACAATTTACTTTCAACCATATTCAATAATAATAAACATATCGAAAACGTTTTCATTACAAATATCTTATTAGGTGATTTAACTTTACCTTTAAAAGAAAATCAAAATGATAAATTTATTACAATCTTCACTAATTTAGGTCAAATTATTATCTTAAATTATAAAGGTAAATTAATTGATCAACCAAAATTTTTTCAATTAAATTTGGAGAATGATAAAAATGAATCCATTTTTAAAATCTTTCAAAATAATAATAATTTAAAAATTTTAACTACTTTTAAAGATGATAATAATTCTCTTTTGAATTATAAATTATCAAATTTATCATTTGAAAATGATAAATTTATCTTAAATAATGATAACATCTTTAAAAATATTATTCTTTCAAATTGGTCAAATAATGAAAATTTTTTAATCCTTTTCTATAAAGACAATCATAAGAAAAAATTCTTAATTAAATCAATCTTTAATGATTCTTTTGAAAAAAATTTAAATTTATCAAATATAATTTCAAATAATCAAAATAATCAGAATAATAATAATAATTTTGTTACAACTTTTGCTTTAGATAATTTAGCAAGTCAACTTGCTATAGGTTTTGCATCAGGTGTCATTAATATTATTAATTTAAATGATTTAACAACAAGATTATTAAAATGGCATATCGATTCTGTCTTATCATTAAATTTTTCAAACGATAATTTATATCTTTTATCTGGTGGTTGGGAAAAAGTTTTAATCTTTTGGCAATTATCAACAAATTTACAACAATTTTTACCACGTTTAAATGGTTCAATTATTGATATTAAAATTATTAATAATTTTTATTCTTTATCATTACAATTAACTGATAATAAATCAAATACTGATTATCAACTAATCTTATTAAATTCAATCGATTTAACTTCAAAATTATTAATTACAGGTCCATTAACAATTTTTAATTCAACTTTAAAGGAAACAATTCAACCAATTTCAATTAATAATTTAATTAATAATAATAATTTAACTTTATTAAATTCAAATAATAATATTAATAATAATATTACTAAAAAACAAAAGAGAAAATTAACTAAATTGAAAAAAATTGATTTAACAACAAATATTGAATTTAATTCAATAACAAAACAATTATTTATACCACATAAATCTTTCTTACAAATTTTTGATTTTTATAAAAATGAACAAATTATATTAAAATCATTAACAAATGGTATTAATAATTCAATGGGTAAAGTTAGATTCGAACAAAATTTAATTGATCCAGAAATTAAATTAATTAAATTATCAATTAATTCAAATTGGTTAATTTCTTATGAAATTCAATATCAACCAAATGATTTATTATCATCAAATGATCAAAATCATATAATTAAATTTTGGTCAAATAATAATAATAATGATAACGATTGGAATTTAATGACAAAAATTTTAAATCCACATGGTATTAATTCACCAATAACAAAAATTATTAATTCACCAATTTCAATAGATAATGGTAATAGTTTCATAACAGCTGATAATAATGGTGGTTTAAAATATTGGAAATTTGATTCATATGAAAAAAATTGGTGTTTGAAAAAAATTTTATTATCAAATTTTAATCATTTTAGTAATTCTGTTTCAATGGCATGGTCAAATGATGGTAGTTTAATATTTCATGGATTTGATGATAAATTACAAATAATTGATTTTGAATCATTTAAAAAAATTGAAATTAATAATAATTTAAATTTAATTAATGAATTTATCTTTGATTCAGAAATTCAATCAATTAAATTAATTAATGATACAAATTTAATTATAACAACAAAATTAACTTTAAATATCATCGATCTTTTACAAGGTAAATTAATTAATTGTTTTGATCTTTATCCATTTATTAATGGTATGTATAAGAATGGTAATTTTGATAGATTAATTTGTTGTGATGAAAAAAATAATAAAATTGCTATTGTTATTAATCAACAAATTAAAGATTCAAATAATGATAAGACAATTAATTTTAAATCAAATATTTTAATCTTTAATTATAATCTTTCAAATTGTTTAGGTAATTTTAATCATGATGAATATATTTCTTGGATTGGTTGGAATTTTGATTCAGATTTTATCTTTTATGATATTCAATCAAGATTTGGTATAGTAGGAACAACAGTTAATACAGAAATGTTAGATGAAATTAATAAAGAAAATATTTTTGATAATTTAATGATTAAAAATAATAATAGTGATAATATTGAAAATAATTTAATTGACGATAATGATAATTATTTAGATAAATTGAAAAAATTATCATTAAATAAAAATAATATCAACATTGAAAAGGATGAAAATGAATTTGAAAATGATATTATTGATATGGAAATTATAGCAAATAATAATAAAGATGGTAATCAAATTAATATGAATAGTTTCACAAATATTTTTGAAAATATTCAAAACGTTCAAATGGAAAATTTATTCGAAAATGTCATGAAAGTACTTTCATAAATAATTATATAAAAAAACCAATTTTAAAACAAATCATCATTCTGTATATTATTTCATTTTTGTTTATTTTCTTTATTATCGTAAAACTTTTATTAAAGTGACACATATTCTTTGAAAATGCACCCAAACACCGCACCAAAATTGATTAAAATAAATTTTATATTTGTCGTTGAAAGAGGAAAAAAAATTAAAAATAAATTGAAAACGTTGACTATAAAAATAATAATAATGAATTAAATATTAATCATATAAAGGAGTAGTTATTCTTAATATTCATTTGATAATTTCTGCAGACTAACACACAAAAAAACAATTAAAAATGTCAGAACCGGTTATCAAATCTTTTTTAGATACCGATATGTATAAGATTACTATGCATGCTGCTGTCTTTACAAATTTTCCAGACGTTGATGTAGTTTATAAATATACAAATAGATCAAAAGATTTAACTTTTAATAAAGAAGCAATTGATTGGATTGTTCAACAAATTTCATTTTTAGAAAATTTAAAATTTAATCAAGATGAAATTAATTATTTAAAAGAAAAAATGTCATTTTTACCAAATGATTATATTAATTATATTTCTTCAAACTTTAAATTAAATCCAAAAGAACAAATTGATATTAAAATTGAACAAATTATTAATGATAATGATAATGAAAAAAAATTTAATATTGATCTTTTAATTAAAGGTTTATGGAAAGATACAATCTTATATGAAATTCCAATTTTATCATTAATTTCTGAAGCTTATTTTAAATTTGTTGATAAAGATTGGTCATATGATAATCAAATTGAAAATTCAAAATTAAAAGCTTTAAAATTATTTAAAAATAATTTAAAATTTAGTGAATTTGGTACAAGACGTCGTAGATCATTTTATACACAAAATTTAATTATGAAAGGTATTATAGAAGCTGTTAATGAAGATTATGATAATTATAGTAAATTATTCATTGGTACTTCAAATGTTTTATTTGCTAAAAATTTTAATGTAGCACCAATTGGTACTGTTGCTCATGAATGGATTATGGGTATTGCTTCAATTTATAACGATTATATTAATGCAAATAAAAATTCAATGGATAAATGGATTAATACTTTTGGCCCAAATAATTCAGGTTTAGCTTTAACTGATACTTTTGGTACAGATGATTTTTTAAAGACTTTTAAACCACCTTATTCTGATGCTTATATCGGTGTTAGACAAGATTCCGGAGATCCAATTGAATATACCAAAAAAATTGCTCATCATTATATTGATACTCTTAAATATCCAAAATTTTCAAAAATTATTTGTTATTCAGATTCTTTAAATGTAGAAAAAGCTATTCAATATGGTAAAATTGCAAAAGATTATGGTTTATTATCAAGTTTTGGTATTGGTACAAATTTCACAAATGATTTTCAAAAAAAATCAAATTCATCTATAAAGAGTGAGCCATTAAATATTGTCATTAAATTATTAGAAGTTAATGGTAATCATGCAATTAAAATTTCAGATAATTTAGGTAAAAACATGGGTGATCCAGAAACCGTTAAAAGGGTTAAGAAGGAATTAGGTTATACAGAACATAAATGGTCAGGTGATAATGAAGCACATCGTTGGACTGCTTAAGATTTATCCCAGAAAAAAGGATAGGTTTTTATAAACTTGAAAGTATGTTTTATTTTTTTGTACTTGACGAATTTTTTTTTTGAAAAGATAATAGTTATAAGATACCTCACGTCTTTTTTTGTTGATAGTAATAACATTTATAATAATCCAGATATACATAATATATATTTTATATACATTTTTTATGTCAAATTTTATTTGTGACATTTTAATTTATGATTCTCAAATTGCCCGGACACCAAAATATCGAGTTTATAAAAACAATTTTCAAGCATAAAGAAATTAAAAATGGAATACTATTTATGAATAGTTTGCTCAATTATAAGAAGCAATTTTTTTTAAAATAATAACAGTAACCTTTAGTTATTTACCTTTATCAAGATTATATAAACATAATTGTCCATATTAGTCGTTCCGAATTTAAAAGTAAAAAGATCATTAGAAAGGAGTTTTCATTATTGAAAATACTATCTTATTTAGATTTTATAATTGTCACCACTATAAATTATTAATTGAAAAAAAACTTAATATGTCAACCTTGAATAGTAGTTCTAATGTTGATTTGACAGAATTAAATGTTATTGCAATCTTAGAACAAGCAAGTAATCCACAGCATGCAGGTTCTCAGATACAAAGATTGGCTGAACAACAATTAAAATCATGGGAAATTAAACCTGGTTTCCATTATTTATTACAATCAATTTATTTAGATTTATCAAATAGTTTACAAATTAGATGGTTAGCTGTCATTCAATTTAAAAATGGTATTGATAAGTATTGGAGATCCACAAGAATCAATGCAATTGGTAAAGATGAAAAGAGTTCTATTAGATCTAGATTATTTGACCTAATCGATGAACAAAATAATCAATTAACTATACAAAATGCGCAAGCAACATCAAAGATTGCTCGTTTAGATTTCCCCGTTGAATGGCCAAATTTATTTGAGTATTTAGAAAATTTACTGAAAAACGATCAAATTAGAAAAGACAACATTAAAATTTTTAATATCTTAATTCATTTAAATCAAATAATTAAAACTTTAGGTACCGCGAGAATTGGAAGATGTAAACCTGCAATGCAAAGTAAAGTTCCGTTAATTTTCCCATTAATTGTTAGAATTTATATTCAATTATTTGATGAATGGACTACATCAACCTTATCTGGTCATATTAATAATTCAAATTATTCAGATAATTTATCAAAATTACAAGTTTCATATTTATCATTAAAAGTCTTGAGAAGAATAATTTGTGAAGGCTATGAAAGACCACAAAGAGATCAATCCGTTTGTGAATTTATGAATGTAACAATTACACATTTTGAGTTATTATTAAATAATCAAAAAGATCTTGGTAAATTTGATGTTTATGAAAAATTCATGAAATGTTATGGTAAATTATATTACAATATTGTAACAGATAGTCCTTCAAATTTTATTTTATTACCATGTTCAACACAAATTTTAATTACATATGCAAAATTATTATTTTCAAAAGCGCAAGTTGTATATACAGAAAATTCTGATGTTAATGGTGATTTTTGGGAACATACAACAATAAGAGGGTTTTTATTATTGAAAAAAGTAATTAATTTTGTTCATAAGAAAGGTGTCATTACTTTGAAGGCCAGAACGGATAAAAAGACCGTCGAAACGGCCATTAATAAGATAAATACGGAATTTTTAAATAAAGATTTAATTAAAAAATTGGTCGATGTCTTAATGGAATCTTATTTAAAGATAAGGCCAACTGAATTAGAAAATTGGTTTATGGATCCAGAAGAATGGATCAATGAACAAATGGCAACAAGTTACGAATATCAAATTAGACCTTGTGCAGAAAATTTCTTCCAAGATTTAATTAATAATTTTTCTGAATTTTTAGCTCCATATTTACTTGGAAAAATTGAAAATGATGCGTCAAAACTATCAAATACTTTAGATGATTTCTTGAAAAAAGATTCTATTTACGCTAGTTTCCAATTAAGTGCTAATGCCGTTAGCGAAATGGTTGATTTTGACAACTTATTAGTCCAAGTATTTTTACCAGAAGCAACAAATAATGGTACCAATGCAGACGAATTAAAAATTATTAGAAGAAGAGTTGCCCTTATTATAAATGAATGGTCAACAATTAAATGTTCGGAACAAAGTAAATCTTCATGTTATAAATTATTTAATGATATATTAATGTCAGAACAAGATAAAGTGGTTCTTTTGACTGTTATACAATCGTTAAGAACAATGATTGATGATTGGAATTTTAATAAAGATACTTTTGAACCTTATTTAAATAACACCGTTACAGTTTTATTAAGAAAAATTATACCATCTGTATCATTAACAGAAACTAGATTATATGTTTTAAATACTTTGAGTGATATTATCATTCAAACTAGACCATTATTAAATAAAGACATCTTAGTTGAAATCTTAGAAATCATTCCAAGTCTTTGGGAAGTATCCATAAATAATGCCTCAGAATCTATTTTATCAAATGCATTATTAAGATTGTTAAGAAATTTAGTTTCTTCTTTAGCTTCCTATTCTTATTTGACTTGGGAAATTGCTATACCTTCAGTGGCCTTTGCTTGTGATCCTTCATCTTCACATTATGCATTACTTAATGAAGATGGGTTTGAATTATGGGGAGCTTTATTACAGAATTATTCTTCAAACGAAAATATTTTATTTGATAAGAAATTTATTGAAATTTTAGGATTTTTAGAACATGCAGTCAATTCACGAACTGAAATCTTACCAACGTTATTGGAAATTATAAAGAGTTACGCATTGATCTTACCTGAACAAGATTTTTTTGCAAATTCTGTAATGCCTAAAATTTTTTCTGAAATGGCTCATTATTTATTAACTTTAAGAGAAGATTCATTTCAATTAATTTTAGAAATTTGGGAAATCTTAATACTTTCAGATGAATCAGAGTATGAAACTAATCTTTTAACGAATTTTTATCAAACTGGTATCCTGAATTCAATTTTTGACTGTATTTTCTTGGAAGAATCACTTTCTTCATATCAATGTGGTCAATTATTACAAACAATTGCTAGAATTAGTTACGTTAACCCAAATGCATTACTTGAATTTTTATCTAACTATCACCAACAATTACCAACAATGAATGAAAATTTGCAATTACCGAGTAAAGAAAGGAAAATTATATTTAAGGACTCTACATTTGATGTATTAATTGAAAAATTTGTATCAATTTGGATTATTTGCTTTAAAGAAATTTATGATCCAAAGTTTAAAAAAATTCATATTTTAGGGTTATCATCATTGCTACGTACAAGAACTTTAATAATTTTGAATGGCTTTTCACCTATTTTATCATTATGGATTGAACTAATGGAAGAAATCAATGAAAATGGAGATGGTGATTGTGAAAAATATCATTTAAATGACATTATTACCGAACAAACTTTAGAATTTTACCCTTTGACTAATGAACAACTAAGATATCATGAATTAATCAAAACTAATGATCCTGTTCATAACATCAGTTTAAAAGAATTTATTCAACAAATAATGAATTTTTTGAGAAACGACTGGTTAGGTGAACAAGGATATAATGAATTTTTAAGAAGTTTGAATTCTGGAATGCTAGAAAGTTTAGAATTATTTCTTTCAATTAAACCACAAAAGTAGTAAATATTACTTATCATTAAAAAATATTAATCTTTTATATTGCATAAATAAGTAAAAACATAATATTTTGTTTTCACATTTAATTAGTGAGTGTATATTTATAAAATTATTGTAAATGAGTTATAGTATTTTTAAAATGAGATTGCGAAGATCACGAACAATGCTTATAAATAAATATATATATATATATGAATAATATGTATGAGTAAAAAAACTTTTAGTTTTGTATATTGATGTATAAAAGTATTCAAATAGCTAATCATAATGGAAACTAAAATTTGTTTCAATCCAAAATTTCATTTTTTTCCTTTAATTTCAATAATGAAAACAATTGTAAAATTGATTCATAACAGGAAATGTATTGTGTTAGACTTTGAACCATGGATAATCTCTTTTTCCTCAATTCGTTAATAGTAATGAATATTAAATCTTGTTCCATATTCCAAACATCAATTTTATTTCCATTTTTTCCATGATTTTTCTCTTTAATTAAAACATTAATTAAAAAATCTAATGTAATAAATACACCAGTTCTACCACATCCAGCAGAGCAATGGACTAATACAGGTATATCATTTTTGTCCTCTGGAACATTTTTATCAGGATGATAATTAACAGAGTTACTATGTAATTCCTTTATTTCTGACATAACGTCATCTGAAAAGACTTTTGTCTTTTCCAAAAAAGTAATTGGGGATTTTAATAACGAATCCTTAATCTTAAATAATTGTAATAAATCAATTATACTTGCATTACACGAATCTAACCATTTTGAATATTGCAATTGATAAACGAGACAATATTTCGAACCAGTTTTTTTCTTCTTTATAACTTGAAATATTCTTAATGTACAACCATCTAAACCATATATACTATCGATGGATTTAATAAGATTTATTTTATAATGTCTATTTGAATCATTAATATCCCAGTATATGTCCCATTTTTTCAATTGTAATTCATCGTTAGAATTTAATGATATAATTATTTTTATGTTACTATAAATAACAACTTTCCAAAAATCATCAATAGTGCTTGGCAATGGTGCTTGGGTAGCAATATATTTATAATTAGGATTAATTTGTGGAATACTCAAGTAATTGGCATTAAAATAATCATTAAACTGAGCAGTAGAAGCAGGTGTTAAATTTAAAGGTGTTTTGTTGTCATATGTTATTAATTCATTTGAATCTCTCAAATCATTTAGTAAGATGAGTGGTTTAATTGGACTAGGGTTCTTGTCAAAATTTAAGGTACAATTATTTTCAGAAATTTCAAAAGAATTTTTCACTCCATCCTTTGGAGATGATGACAACTTGTTATTAGAAAATATTTGAGGTGAGAACTTAGCAGATGAAGGTACAGAGGACAATGCTGGAGATGATGTAGTAGATGATAAAAGTAAATTTAATGATGGTTTTGGTTGAACTGACAAAGAGTTTTCATTATTATCGCTAGAGAAAAAACCTGAAAAATATGATGTAGAATTTTTTCTTTTTTTGCCTAGATTAGGAGACTCGACTGACAAATCCGTTTCTTTACCAAATGGAGAAAGTGGACGAGTACTATTTTGATTAAATTCTTTGGTAATATTATTAACTATTAAAGGAGAATACTGAAGTTTTACCCTTGTATGTTCATAAGGTAAAATATTTGAATATCTATTTTTGTTAAATGACTTAATACCTTGTGCTATAGCGTAGTGATCTAATGGAGTTACTAACGAATCACTACTGCTACTATTGCCACCATTACTATCTAAATGGGGATTTAGTTTATTTAAAGATGATGATGATGATGATGGGGATGATAGATGTTCATTGGAGTTTTTTTCATTATTTGAAGTGGAAATTATCAATGGAGGCAATTTCGATTTTTTTGGAGGTTTTGAATCAAAGGTTTTATTGTTATTTAAATTTTCTTGATCTGATGCATTTAATTTTTCATTTAGATTTGAATCGAAAACGATATTAGAAATTTTATTTCCTTGTTTTTTGAATATTTTTTGTAAGTATGGTAAAGAATATATTTTATGATATGATTTTGATTTTTGTAAATCGATAGTATTATCTTTTGTACTTTCAAAATTAGATTTTTTATTATCATTTTCTTCTGCATTTAAACAGTTAGTTAATCTTTCAGTCTCTAATTTTTCAAGTAATTCAAAATAATTTAATAGTTTTAATAAAATAATATCTTTGTTATTTTTTATGCTGTATGGTTTCAACCAATTAGGTAATATTGGATCCGAATCATTTAAATTATTAGGAATATCAAATGAAAAATATTTTTTCAATGATTCTGGTGAATAATTTATTGTATCTTTCTTTATAGAATTGACAAACATTTTATTTGAAATATTTTTGGGTATTTGTATTCTAAGTTTATTGACATTATTTTTTTTCAATGATAGACTTGTTTGTTTATTTGTTAAAAGATTTATTTTATTTGTTAATGTATTCTTAACTTCATTTTTGGTTATAAGTTTATTTGTCTCATTTAATGATAGTAAAACTAGATCATATTCTTTGTTATCATTATTTTCATATTTTGAAAGTAAAAATAAATTAAATTTGACTATTAGAAGGTAAGTTTGTGTTAAACAATTATCAAATTTTGAATCATTATCAAAAAAGACAAATATTTTACATTTATCAATTAATTCAAATAATGATTTCTTTTTCTCTTCAGAAAAAGTTGCTTGTAATAAATTTTCAAACTTGAACTTAGGTCTTTTAATTAATGTACTAGGTAAAGTTAAATGAAATTTATATATTTTTCTTTTATTTTTGGAATTTAAACTCGATTCATTTCCATCAAATAATAAAGAAGGAGATGATGTTGGAAATAAATTTGGAAATGCAGTTTCATTTGACGATAGATCAAATATGAGAATATTGTCTTTATTTTTTGAATCAGAAGTAGATATTGATTTGATTGGATTACAAGGAAATGGTATTGTCTCCTGTACCTCAGCAGAGTCGATATCAATGGAGTTAAATGCAGATGAAATTTCTGGGCTAGTTAATGAAGGTGCTAAGAAAGAAGATGCAATGGGGATAGAATAGGTTTTTATTAAAGAATGAATATTTGGACAAAACTTAAGATTATTTAATTGAGATTCTTTAGAATTTAAATCAATGTATTCTTTATTATTTAAAGTAGTTTTATTTTGTAAATTTAATGAAAGATTATTTATCTTTTTGTTTGGTAAAAAAGGGATGACGTTTAAATAAAGTGACTGATCGGTCGCATTATTGGGTAAATAATTGTTGGAAGTAAAAATATTATTGGTCTGAGTGTTTGATTGGAAATCAAATTTATCCTGAGATTTTTCCTTGTGGGTGGTTATTATATTGTTCATATTAATAATCCAATGAAAATATAACTATTAACGTATGCAGTAGTAGTAAATATTAATGTGAAGAAATGTATAGTAATGAAAACTAAAACTTAAAAAAAAAGGATGAACGAATCTAATACTACTTGCAAATATTATTTTTTAATTTGAAACGAAGGATATGACACGAATATGCCTTAAATGGGGTGTTCTATGAAATATAGAATATGATAAACTTATATTTAAAGAGAATGAAGGAAAAAAATAAATAAATAAATATGAAAAAAATAAATGACTAAAAAGCAATAGGACTTAACTTTTGACTTTTTTTTCTTCTTATGGTCGGTTCACTTGTTGTAAATCTTAATTAAGTATTCGGTTAAGAACAAAAATAATCTAGTATATCTGAACGAGCTTTGGACACACTATTTAAAGTTAAATATTACGAAAAATATCAATAAATGAGTAGTTTAAAAATGATTTGAAAGAGGGAGTTTGTAGAAATGAGTGATATATCTCAGCAATGACTGTTTTTATTACAGTTCGAGCCCGCAGATGCAAAACTGCAGAGATTTATTTTTATCTTCAAAGTGGCTTTTTAAGGAGAATGTTGATCAGCCCTAGGGTTTTTGTGCCACAACTCAGGGTCCGTTAGGGCTCGGACGCGTGAAACTTTCCAGCACAAAATTGGAATTATAAACAAAAGATACACGAAAACACATGGAGATGATCATACAAAGTTTGGTGACCATAGTCTTGCCAGGGAAAAGTACCTCGAAGAAGACGTGGAAAGATAACTGAGATAGTACAGGTAGCCGTAGTAGCAGGGAGACAGCAACAGTTACGTGAAAATGTCGGATGCAGCTAGTTTTTTCAAACGACCAGATAACGAAGATACACTACATTTCTTAAAGAGACAGCATCAAGAACAAATGAAAAAAATGCAAGAGCTAGATGAATATAACGTATCTCCATTGAAATCAGTTCTGAAGAAAAGAAACCCAATCAATTTTGATGCACAGGATAGACGATATATGTATAGCAAGACAAATTCGAGTCCATTAAATGACAAACATAATGTAAAGAGTGATGATAACCGTCTACGACAGCAATTAAGAGGAGAGGCTCCAGTTCCAACGTCTTCTAACTTCTATCGATCAGGGGTAACATCGGCTTCATCAAACCCTAATAATGGTAATAATAATATATACATGTATCCTGATATAGACGCGAACGTCAATCCAAAGATACCACCTTTAGTTAACGATGATTTTCAATCATCTAAAAAATCTAACACGTATTCTGAAGATTCAGTTTCATTAAATTTTGTAACAAAAGAAATTGATTTGTTAAGGGAAATGATTTATAAACAACAAAACGAAATACATTCATTAAGACAAAATTTACAAATATCAAATTTGAACAATAATAGTTTATGTGAAAAAATTAATTACTTAGAGAATAAATTACATAATGTGGAACTAAACGCATCTTCTAATTCATCAATGATATCTCCGAAATATTCTTCAATCGATTTCAAACCAAATTTTAACAATTATAGAAACATTACTGCAAATACCAATAGATATAATTCTTATCCTTATGATGATATTCATAATTATGATAATATAAATAACAGAAATAATAATTTTAACAGTAGGAAAATTTCAGGATATAGCCACGTTTCATCTACCATGTCATCTAATGAAAAACCATTTTCAATTGTAGATGATAAGACAACAAATTTATTATTTTCAAATAAAAATGATTAGAATATTCATATATAAAAATACGTATTATTGATATTATAATGCTATAAACTTTAAAGTTAACTTATATTTAAAATCACTATCTTTATCAAATGATTTAACAGAAAATAAATTTTCTTGTTTTGTATTTAATGGTTTATTATTAGCACCCCATTTATAACTGCTAGAGTATCCTATCAAGTTAGTCTTTTCATCATATTCAAATTGACTTCCTTGCAGTGGATTCTTGTAATGACAACTAAACATGTTGTCATTGTTATTATCAATTGCACAATAACCTAATCTTGATTTTAATAGGTAATTTCCAAAAGGTGAATCGATTAATTGAAAATTAGCTGCAGTACCTTTACTCATCCAATGACCATTTTTGATTACGAATCCAATTGATTGTTTATCACCTTGTTCAAATAATCTTAAGATACCTCTTTTACCTGGAGAAATGTGTGGTGGATTCTTATGCGGAGGTTTGTAACCTTTCGGATAAAATTTGATACCAGTTTCACGACACCTTGAATATGGCTTATGAAGTAGATCATTTATTGAAATTGGAACAAAATCTTCATTTAAGAAAGATCCTTTTAATAAGTGATAATACCAAACTTCACTAATAACGTTATTTCTATCACAATTAATAGAAACATCTTTATCCTCAAATTCATTTTTCAATGCATCTTCTATCTCTTTCTTTGAATAAGTCTTTTCTATACTTGGAACAATTCCATGTTTTTCTAGTACTTCAAATGAATTTAATTTCTTAAATAGATTTACAGTCACGTTGAAATAATCTACTACAGCTCTCTTTTTCCAAAACTTATCATTCTCTAAATTATTTTCTGATGTATCCCATCTTGAATAACAATCAGGATATATATTTTTGATGCAAGTTCCGTGTTTATTAAACTCATGAATCCAAAGTCCTTCATGACCGTTTGGTATATTAGATTTCCAAAGTGATTGCATATCATTCAGTAAATGTTTTCCCTTTTCACCAAACATTCCATCATTTAATAAATGATAAACATCATCAATAAATATATCTCTACGACAAAATTGTTCATAGCCACCATTACATGAGTCAGGCCATAGTCCATGAATTGTAAAACTATCCAGAGGACCCAATTCGTCTTCGATTTGTGATTTACTAAGTCCAGTTTTACTTGGTTCATAATTCCAAAATTGCGATTGTAAAAAAATTCCGCCTGGATATTCAAAACAACATTGATCTGAAATACTGGTCTTGTTTTGACATGTTAATGGTAGCGATATTGGACAGAACGCTTCGTTAAGTTGATGTCCATTTAGATTAAATATGTTTTGTAGGGTCAACAGATTAGATAACAACATTTTCTACTCTCAATTACCTTTTTATTTTTAGATTCTGAATAATTTTTATTGGTTATTTTTGGCCTGTTTATATAGTTCTGTTAAATGCGATTCCCTTAACCGCCCCTTTTCTTTTCGGGTACGGACTTTTTCATCGTTTGAAAGAAAAGCGAAAGATAAAAAAGTTTTTGATAGCTCAGAAAACATTGAAAGGCGACAGAATCATGATGAGAAAATTCAATAGTTAGAATCAAACCCGTGGGTGATTTGGAATATTTTATGTGATTTTCAAATGACTGACCGTTTTTCTAGATACTCATGTGTTATACTTACCAGTGAATAATGTAATATTTTGTAGTATTCGAGACTTATCAATAACCATTAAGGTTCTTATAAATAGCAGAATCGCTGCAAGAAATTAAAGCTATCCCACAATCATTACATAAACGTAATAGAAACAAATTTTTGGGTCAACAAACTTAAGAGCATTTAGTTAGAGAATTTAGAATAATATTAAATATAAAAACCTTTTCCATCGTTTTTTAAACAAAAGACGAAGCCAACATATTGTTTGTTGGCTGTATGATAATCTATTGAATATATATTTCTTGAACATGTATGTTTTATAGATTTGGTGGGAACAACAAGAAATGTTAGAGTTTTAATAAAAGACTATAAAATAACAAAGCGAACGCAGGCTTATGATTTGATAATAACGAGCAGGAAAAGCTTAAGTAAATTTTTCAAACAATTAAATAAATTTGTCATACATCATCTAGCCCGATGTAAGTAAATTATATTTAATAAAATTTGAGAAGATAAGAATTCTTAAACTAGATTATAGTTTATATTATTTTAATATTTACTTTGACTTTATTTATGATTTTCAAAAGATAACAAAAAAATGCAATTTTTAAAAAATTGAGAAAAAGTTATAAATCACTTAATCCTCTAGTAATTATTGGCAAATTAAACATAAGATGAGGTTTTAAATAGATTGTTGAAATTGGAAAAACAAGCGCAAGGTCTTTTTTATAGACTAGGTCGCATTTTAAATGTTAAAACTTTTCTTTTGAAAGAAAATAAATAAATTTGATTAACTATTTTCAATATTGTTGAAAACAGCAAATGAAAAATGTTAGCGTAGGTTTAATATTTGATATTGGCGATTAGGATGAGCTTAAATAAATTGAAAAGCAGACATGTTTAATGCCACAATTACAGTTATACAATGGTATAATTATTCGTTAGATTGTTTATCAGCCAATAAAAACTGTATGTTTTATATAAGTTTTATAGAATTGTTGGTGTTGAACATTGTTTATTTTAATAGTATTATTTTTTTTCTTTTAATTAAATAAAAAATACAAAAAAAATATAAAATATAAAAAATGAAAAAAAAGATAATATAAGATAAATATGAGAATTGCATTAAAGAGAATTTAAACTTCTTCTCCTACTTATATAGTTGTTATACAAAGAGATAATTGATTTATAACGGGCTCATAAATCATAATCACGTCACTCAAGTGTTATCAAACTGGATTAGGTAATACAGTGTTAGTAAGCCGTGTGTATGTTACAGGTCATCGTTTTATGTCCTAATAACCAAGCCAAGATAGTTTTGGGGTAACAGACTAAGTATAAGGTTTCATATTCTGTTTAGAAAAATTGCCGGTGTCTATTGCCTTCGGCTTTTACTAAGATTAACTTACCTTTTATATTCTGTTTCCTTCACCAAAAAACATGATTTAGAAGCGCCGTGGCGCAGTGGAAGCGCGCAGGGCTCATAACCCTGATGTCCTCGGATCGAAACCGAGCGGCGCTAAGTCATTTCATTTTTGCTCTTGAACAGAAATTATTTTTCCCGAGGATTTATTCGTTGCTTTTTCCAATGGAATTTTTTACTTGGTTTTGTTAGTCATTGAAATGAGATACTAAATCATTAGTTTAAATAGAAACAATAAATTGTCAATAAAACTTTTAAGCTTGTAGAAACATTTTTGATATTGATGTTGCGAGGGTAAATTCAAGAAAAACAAAATACACTAAAATGTCTTTAGTAAGTAAAAATATAGATTCATTTCCTAAAGCTGTGGAAAAAAATGATGAATTTTCCATTAAAGAAAATGTAGTATTAGAAACTGCTTCATCATCAGAAGAACCAGTTGATATCAAAGAAAAAGTTAACAAATCATCAGTAGTTAAAAATTTAGATGTATTAAAATTTATTTTAAGTACTTTAGCAGGTAAGGATAAATTTGCCAAATTAATTAAAGGTGTCTTTGATCTTTTGAAAAAATTAACCATTGCGTCTCATAATTTGCAACAATCTTTAGGTACACAAAATATTAAGATTCTTAGTGCTGTTGCTAATCAATTAGGTATCTTTAGATATATCCTAAGATTTGGTTTTACACCATTTAGAATTTCTGCATTAATTAAAAAATTATTTCAAATTACAATTTCAAAAGGCACATTATTACAAAAAGTAAGACTTTTATCACAAGAATCAATGTTACAAGATCTTCTCAATGTATATTACGGTATATTTGATGAACTAGATCTTTTATATAAATTAGGTGTATTTAAGGGTCACAAAACTCATTCATGGGTTTGTAAACATGAATCATTATCATGGGAATATGATATTTTATTAAACCTTAAGAAGGAATGGAATAATTTGAATCAAAGTAAAAATAATTCAGATTCCAAAAGATTAGCACGTCTTGATCTTGCTCGTTTATCATTAGATCTTACAGCCAATACCATTGATCTTTTCAATATTGATATTCCAATCTTAAGAAGAATCAAGAATGGAACTTCTTTGTTTTATACTTTGTTGTCGCTTTGCTCCGGTACCGCCAGTTTTGCAAAGTTGTGGATTGTGACTAAGAAACAGTTGCAGGATCAAGCCGCACTTTAAAGTTGTATATAAACAAACAACACACATAGAAACTTTTTATATAGAATGAACATAGTAATTTAATGAAATAACCGTTTCTCATATATAATTGATCCTTTATCTTTTTAACATATTCTTTAATTTTTTATAAAAGAATTAAGCATGACAAAAAAACAAAATGTTACAGTTATTATTCCATACAAACATCAACTTGAAATGGACGATTCGCTTCCATTATGGAAAACTTTAGAAACACTTCATAATGTGTCATTTATTAAGTATAAGATAACAACACCAAAACATTTTATTGAAACTTTACATGATAAACAAATTAATTGTATTTGGATTACGGAAGATTTTTTCACTTTTTTAGGTGGTCCAAAACCTTATTATGATGATTTTCCAAAGAGCTTAAAAGCTATCGTTGTACCATGGGTTGGTTGTGATTTTATTGATGGTAATAAAATTAGAAAAGAAAAAGACATAATTCTTTGTAATGTAGGACCTAATGCAGCTGGAAATGTTAGTGATTTAAGTTTGCACCTAGTATTGAGTTGTTTTAGAATGACTACTTTTTGGGAATATTGTTTTAAATTTGTTAAAGTAGGTGATGTAGATGGTTGTAAATCTTATATTGGAAGCGGATTACATGATATTGGTCATCTAAATTTGAATTGTAAAGAAGAAAAAACTTTAAAGACTATTAGTGAAGATAAAATGTTATTTCCAACACAAAGATCACAATTAAATAATGAGAATGATGTTATAAATATTGTTAAAAATTATAATGTAGGTGGTAAACATGTAGATTCACCAACTGGCAAGACTGCATTAATCTTAGGATTTGGATCTATTGGACAGATGGTTGGTAAAAAGTTAAAATTTGCATTTGATATGAATATTCAATATTATAAACGTTCGGGTGAAGTACCAAAAGATATAATTGGTTATGATGCTAAATTTTGTAAATCTTTAGATGATCCAAATACTTGGAATAAAGCTGATATTATTATTTTATGTTTACCTGGAAATTCTGAAAGTAATGATATCATAAATAAAAATTCTTTGAATATGTGTAAAGATGGAGTTAGAATTGTCAATATTGGACGTGGATCTTGTATTGATGAAGATGATCTTTTAGATGCTTTAAATTCGGGTAAAGTTAATAGTTGTGGATTAGATGTTTATAAAGATGAAGATACTCGTATAAGAAAAGAATTTTTAACAAGATGGGATGTTACCGCTTTACCACATATTGGTAGTGCAGTTTATGATATTATGGTCTTAGAGACAGAAATTACTTTACAAAATATTGAAAGTATTTTCATTAAAAATGAAGGTGGAGTTTATCCAGTAAATTAAAATTAAAACTTGATATTTTTGTTTATTTGTTCTTTTTATATCATATTTATGATTGTTTATGTGAAAGTAAATAATTTATACTTAATATATATGAGAAAATATTAATATATAATACAATTTTAGTTTTTCTGAGAAATATATCTATATGGAACAAAAGTTTCTAAAAATAACCTATGAACAAAAAAAAAAAATCAATGGAAAGGTAAACGATTAAACACTAAAATTAAACCCATTCGGCTTCAACTTGTGCTTTTTGGAAAGTATAATCTTTACGATTGATAGTTGCTACACCATCCTTCAAAGAGCATTTCCATCTTGCTTTTGTTCTTGTAACTTTTTCGTAAAGACATAACATTAAATTTTCATCAGGACCATCTTCTTCACCTTCCGAGATAAGATAATCATCATCTGAATCATCTAATTCTGAGCCAACTTCATCTGTATCTAATAAAGCACTTCTCTTTGCTTTTCTTTGTTGCAATCGCACTTGATTAGCAATATCTCCATTTGGATCATTTATCTCTAATTCTATTGTTTGTTGTGATTTTGATTTTGATTTATTTGTGTCTAAATTTACTTCACTGCTATTTTCTTTCCCATTCTCTATATCGATCTCTGTTATTTCATTTGTTGTTGTTGTTGGTGGTACAGATGAATCCGTCGTCGTTGGGACAGTAGACTCATTTTGGTTATTTATTTGTTGTGATTCTTCGGATTTAACTGCAATATTTGAAACTCCATCAAAACCTGGTAATAATAGACCTTGTTCAGGATTTTCTTCTTTGACAGGTAATGATGGGAAATTTAGTGATGGTTCTAAAGTATCTTCCCAGGAAAATCGTGTGACTTTAGACTCCGATAATTTCATTTGCCAATTTCTTTTTAAATCTTGCAAAGTTTGTTCATCGATACCTGCATTTTCGAAATCTTCTCTGACTTCATTAACAACGGATTCTACAATAAGTTCATAAACCTTACTAGCTTCTGTGTTCGACATGGTAGTTCCTTAATTGAATTGAAATTTGAAAAAAAAAAAAATGTCTTCTCCACTAATCCTGTTTTACTTTCACTACTGTCACCGTTACAGCTTCGTAGCGTATGTGTCTTGCCCCATTAAACCCATTTATTACTGTTGACATTTCCATTTTTCAATTGCAATTCCCACCTTACGGAAGTTTTTCCTTGGTCGTTTTCAACTACGCGCACCGGGTTACACCAGAGGTTCCACTCATCACTGCGGCCTTTTCTGAGAAACCAAAAACCAAAAAAGCAATTGCAGGGTAAACTTCAACGTGTTAAAAAAACAAACTAAACAAACTGCATATTGTCATTAGTAACAAAGTTAATGCAAAACTGAGTTTAATCAGAAACTATATATCCTGTAAATGACTATCCCACAGATCCACATATTTATCGCTTGATACGCCCTGCACACCCATACACACCCAGTTTTCGAATATTCATTATTCATTTATGCGTTATGCAAAACGCTTTTGTTTAAGCCGTCTTTCCAAGTGAAACTCTCGCCGCCCACTAAACGCATAATTCCCTCTAAGTGCATAATTCCCGGATCGCCTGAGAACGATGTTTCCCGTTTTTTCTGCTCACAAAGCGCTATCAAAAGACAAGTCGCTCGCACAAACGAGGAAACTGTTAGAGCGCAGCACGTAATCAGATGCAAGAACCTCGAGGTTTCAAGCTTCCACTAATGGTAAAAGTTTCCTTCAAACTTTTTTGCCTTGAGAACCATCATTTTTCAGTTCGACATAATCATATATAAACTCTTTGATCTATCTTTTTTTCCTTAAACGCATCTCTCTTCTTTCTTGTTATATTAATATTTTGTTTTATATTATCTTTCCTTTCTAATAAAACCAGACAACTAATATAACAAATATCAATATGTCAGAAGTCCAATTAGGTCACTATCTTTTTGAAAGATTAAAGCAAGTTAATGTTAACACCGTCTTCGGTTTACCAGGTGATTTCAACTTAGTCTTATTAGATAAACTTTACGATATCCCAGGTATGAGATGGGCTGGTAACTGTAACGAATTAAACGCTGCTTACGCTGCTGATGGTTACGCCAGAATTAAAGGTATGGCTTGTTTAATCACCACCTTCGGTGTCGGTGAATTATCCGCTTTAAACGGTATTGCCGGTTCTTACGCTGAACACGTCGGTGTCTTACACGTTGTCGGTGTTCCATCCACTTTATCTCAAGCTAAAGGTTTATTATTACATCATACTTTAGGTAACGGTGATTTCGACGTCTTCCACAGAATGTCTGCTGAAATCTCTTGTACTACTGCTATGATCACTGACATCAACACCGCCGCTGCTGAAATTGATAGATGTATTCAAGCTACTTACATTCAACAAAGACCAGTTTACTTAGGTATTCCAGCTAACATGTTCGAATTTACCGTTCCAAGAAAATTATTAGAAACTCCAATTGACTTAAACTTAAAGCCAAATGTTCCAGAAGCTGAAGATGAAGTCTTAGAAGTTATCTTAGATTTAGTTAAGGAAGCTAAGAACCCAATCATCATCTCCGATGCTTGTGCTTCTAGACACAACGTTAAGGCTGAAACTCAAAAATTAGTTGACGTTACTCAATTCCCAGTCTTTAACACCCCAATGGGTAAAGGTTCCATTGATGAATACCACCCAAGATACGGTGGTATGTACGTCGGTACTTTATCTTCTGACGAAGTTAAGCAATCTGTTGAATCTGCTGATTTAATCTTATCTGTCGGTGCTTTATTATCCGATTTCAACACTGGTTCTTTCTCTTACTCTTACAAGACCAGAAACGTTGTTGAATTCCACTCTGACCACATTAAGATTAGAAACGCTACTTTCCCAGGTGTCCAAATGAAATTCGTTTTAGAAAGATTAATTAAGACCATTGGTGAAGCTGCTAAAGATTACAAACCAGTTGCTGTCCCAGCTAAGCCAACTGCTAACGCTGTCTTAGCTCCAGAAACTCCATTAAAACAAGAATGGATGTGGAAAGAATTAGGTAAGTTCTTAAAGGAAGGTGATATTATTATCACTGAAACTGGTACCTCTGCTTTCGGTATTAACGGTACTACTTTCCCAAAGAACGCTATTGGTATTTCTCAAGTCTTATGGGGTTCTATTGGTTTCACCGGTGGTTGTGTCTTAGGTGCTGCTTTCGCCGCTGAAGAAATTGATCCAAATATCAGAACTCATTTATTCATTGGTGATGGTTCATTACAATTAACTGTTCAAGAATTCTCCACTTTATTAAGATGGAACTTAAAACCATACTTATTTATCTTAAACAACAACGGTTACACTATTGAAAAATTAATTCACGGTCCAACCGCTCAATATAATGAAATTCAACCATGGAAACATCAAAGTTTATTAGAAACTTTTGGTGCTCAAAAGCCATACTATGAAAACCACACCGTTGCTAACGTTGGTGAATGGCAAAAATTAATGGGTGACAAAGATTTCAACAAGAACTCTAAGATTAGATTAATTGAAATTATGTTACCTGTTATGGATGCTCCATCTAACTTAATTGCTCAAGCTAAGTTAACTGAAGCTATTAACGCTAGACAAGATTAAAATGGTTAAACTCTTTAAAGATATATAGATTTTATGATTGTAGTTTGTTTTTAACCAGTTTCTTATATAATAAAAGTATATAGTTATATTTTTTATTAATTCCAATATAAGTTGTTTTGAAAAATAATTTTTTTTCTTTTGATTATTATTTTAACTTTTAATTTATAAAAACAAAATTTATATTTTATTTTAACTTTTTTTGTTGTTTTGTATAGATTATTCAAAATTTACCTGTTAAATTAATATTGTGTTTAATTTTACAAACAAAAGTTGAAATTAAGATCTCTCCGAGATATATTCAATAAAAAAAAAAATAAAAGAAATCTCAAATAACAAACATTACAATTAAAATAGCAATTGTCAAAAAATATGTTAATTAAACGACCCTTATATAAAACCATCCTTTCAAGAAATATTACAACATTTCAACCAAAATCTGTAATCTCAAAACAATCACTTCAAACCATTCCAACATCTGAACTTCTCGAAAGACTAAATTTTTTCAAGAAAACTCAAAGTGGTTTATTTCATTATTTACCACTAGGTTTTCAATCTATAACAAAATTAAATAATATCATTCATGCTCATATGCAATCGAAACTTAATGCTTCATTGTTATCGTTAAGTTTAATTTCACCTGCTTCTTTATGGAAAAAAACTCAACGTTGGAACAATAATGAATTATTCAAGATAAAAGATAATAAATCAAGTCAATTTTGTCTCGTTGCAACTTGTGAAGAAGATATTACTGAATTATTAAAGGATCATATTACAAGTTATAAGGATATGCCAATTATCGTTTATCAAATTGGGAAAAAATTTAGAGATGAAAAGAGACCTCGTGGTGGATTATTACGTGGTAGAGAATTTATTATGATGGATGCATATTCATTTGCAGCAAATAACAACGACGCTTTAAAGATGTTTGATGATGCTAACCAAACTTTTTACAATATCTTTAAAGATTTAAAGATACCATTTGTTAGAGCTTTGGCAGATACAGGAGATATTGGTGGCGATAAAAGTATGGAATATCATTTTTGTCATGAAAGTGGTGAAGATACACTTTTCAGTTGCAAGAATGAAAATTGTAAATCCGTGGCTACATCAGAGATGGCAGAATCTAAACCAATTATAGAGGGTCAAGAAAATGGTGATGTAGACGTCAAGTATGCTTTAAGTAAAGATCATTCTACTCTTATTTGTTATTATTTTCCAATGGGTAGACAATTAAATTGGAATTCTGCAATGAAAGTGATGGAAAGTGATATAGATACAGGTTTGAAAGAATTTAAAAATGAAAAAATTATTCAAATTTTCAAAGAAGAAAATGAAGATTTAATGTTTTCCAATATTTTAAGAGTCATGGATATGAGAATTAATTCTTCTTCAAACTTTCCCGATTTTCCATTAACCACATATTCTAAAAACAATTTTGGTCAAATTGATGGAATTTCTATTGTCAACGCCATTGACGGTGAAATATGTGGTTCATGTGATGAAGGCACTTTGGAAAGTTTCAGGAGTATGGAAGTTGGTCATACATTTAATTTAGGAACTAAATACAGTGAAGCGTTAAACGTTAAATTCACTGATAAAGATAATAAATCCGATTCTTTCGTTCAAATGGGTTGTTACGGGATTGGTGTTACTAGAATTATTGCCGCTATTGCAGAAATTTCGAGGGATAAATTTGGGCTTAGATGGCCAAGTGTTATTGCTCCAAAGTTAATTTCCATTTGTGGAGCTCCTGGGGAGAACAGTAAGGCAAAATCTGAAAAAGTGAATGAAATTTTAAGAAAATCTTCAAGATTAAACAATGAAATTTTACCAGATTTTCAAGAAAATTTGGGTTTGGGTTCAAGAATCGCATTATCACATTCTATGGGTATCCCACTGTGTATCATCATTGGTTCCAAAACTTGGCCCAGAGTAGAAATAGAAGTCAGAGGTGTAAGGTGGGGAACTAAAGAACCTTCATGGAAAAAAGCATATCCTGACTTGAGGGACGAATTTGAATGGGAAATCATTGAAAACAAATCTACTGATACTTCTCAACCGATCTTGGAAAAACATATTGTTTCTTTGAGCCACCTAAACGAAGTTATCGATATCTTGTTAGAAGATATATAGACGTGTAAATATCACAATCAAAATAAAATATTCTAATAATTTCAAGTGTTTCTGATTTTCTATATATATTATGCATTATTTACCCATGCCAAAATGGTGTTACAGATGTAAGAGTGCATTCGCCCCTTTGCAGAGATCAAGCAAAAATCACCAAGAGAAATTTTCATTCTTGAAATTTCCAGGCGTAAAACACACAATTTAAAAAATTGAAACAAGATAAAAAAACAACAACATCTGATAATTCGAAAAGTGTAAATTTTGTTCAAATAATATTTTAGCTATATCTTGAATTTTTTTTATCAGGCAGAATAGAAGGTCCTTTAGAAGTTATCTAATTCTATCTGCGCTAACAACGAACACGAACACGAAAATAAAGCATACTTCAAATTTTATAGACAGTTTACTTAATAAGTACACAGGAAACACTACTTCGATACCGTATTTCAGCGCAAATAATTATCTCATTTATTATATTATACACTACAATTATTAGTTTTTAACTTGTCGTATTTTTTTTTTTGCATTTTTTGTTTAGTCATATACCAAATAGAGTTGAAAGAATAACATCCTAATGACTAGTAACAAGGGTAATAACACTACATTAGAATTATTAGCAGAATACAATAATCATATTTCAGAAAGAGATAAAGTCATCAATGACATAGAGAAAAAACCAGAACTAGAAGATAATAGATTGTCATATGATGAACTATTTAAAGAAAATGTTAAACTTAAATTACAAGTCACAGAATATGAAACCGAAATTACTAGTTTGAAAAATATTATTAAGTTATTGGAGGGCAATAGAAATGTAGCCGTGGATGATTTTTATAAAAATGTTACTCCAGTAGTAAAGAATTTTAAACAAATGAACAATAGCCTAGAATTACCACCAAGATCGGCCGAAAGAAAAAACAATACTAAAGATTTACAAATTTCTATGGGTGAAAGACACCCAGAGAGTGCTGCATTAAACTTTCCAAATCGGTTAGATCAACCAATCGTTCACACTAAAGGCACCAAACAAGAGAACATTCTTCATGGTGATCCTGAAAATTTGGAAGTGATCGGTATAGAAGACACCCAAAGTATCAATACGAATAGCAGCATAAGTAATAATAACAATACCAAAAATGATGTAGTAACTAACTTGCAATTGGCTTCTCATGTTTCCTCTTTGTCGAGTCCTCACTCTTTAAAAGAAGTTTCTGCCAGCCCAGCTGCTTCTGTATCTTATACTACATCTAGAATAACAATAAAATCGCCCAAAAAAGTAATTTCTTCACCGCTACAAGAGAGGTTGGCTTCTCCACAAAATCCCAACAGAATGACTTCTGTAATAAATAATCATTTACGTTCTCCCTTGAAAGAAAAGTTTGAGGATCAAGAAATCGATATCTTTGAGCAGGTTTCCCAATATTCAAAAATTGATGAAGATCTAGACGAAGATTTTAACCAAACGTTAAGGGAAAAAGATTTAGTTCCAAAAAGTCCCATGCCAGTTGATAACAAAAACCTGAACTTTTCACCTCAATCCAAAGAAAAATTAGATGATTTTTCTCAATTATTGGATGATTCTTTCACCGAAACCGATGAACCCAATCAAATACAACCCAACACCATATTACATAAGGAAATTAATACGGAAACAGACTATGAAAACACTCCATCAACTCCTAATATAATTAGCTCAGATGTTTCTGAAGCATATACCAATCCATTTGCTACTCAGCTAGCTTCACCTTTGATTGCAAACAAAAATACAAATAATACTGAAAAAAACAATACACCCTTACACTCAAATGAATTTGATAATGATAAAGGTATCGACAATGTGCTAAATGATCAGAATGACAAAGTTGAGATCACTGAACCCTGTGGTTCCAACGAAAAAAATGAAGTTAACAGTAATGATCAAGATAAAGTTTTACATGCTGTACCATCTACCAGTAATACGGATTTTCAGCCATCAGCAACCTTATCCTCTGCTGGTTCTCTATCTCAAAAATCATTAAAGGTTGGCAATACAAGAGCACGTGCTAATAGTTTCAATACAGTAAAATCGGACGTAGCTAGTGTCACAGATTCAAAAATACCTCTTTTTGTACAACCTGACGATTTTGGTACCATAAAAATGGATATAGTAAGTACTATATTTTATGACACCCAAAACAATAGTGATGATTATTTGATATTGTTTAGCGTGATTGATAGAAGTTCCAATAAAGAAATGTTTAAATTTTCCAAATCTATTCAAAAAATAAGGGAGTTAGATGTATATTTAAAATCTCATGTTCCATCTATATCTTTACCATCCTTACCAGAAAGATCTTTATTTCAAACTGTAATCCCAGTCCGTGTTGACTTAAGAAGAGAAAAATTAAATACTTATTTCCAAAGTATTTTTAGTGTCCCAGAGTTTCCAAATAATGTTTCATTAAAAATTGCACAATTTTTGAGTACAGATACAGTGATGAATCCATTTTTATTGGGTGATACAATAAAGGAAGGTGCACTAATTATGAGACGTCCAAAGAAAGCTTTGAGTAGCAGTAATTCTTGGAAGATTAGATATGGTATTTTGAATGGTGATTTTTTGCAATTTCTAGATTGTGGTAACATGGCTGAAGTAATCAAATTGAAGAATTCCACTATTGAATTATTACCAAATTTACCAGATGATAGGTATGGTACAAAAAATGGATTTTTATTAACGGAACATCGTAAAAGTGGATTATCAACAACAGCTAAATATTACATATGCACAGAAACTGCAAAAGAAAGAGAGTCATGGATTTCTGTAATTAATGGGCTTATTTTAAATCCTACTAACATGGCACAAATTCCGTCCCCAGTTTATTCGCATACAAAATCGCTAAGTACACATACAGTGGAATCGGGAAGTATCAGTGGACAATCAATTTATGTAACAGATTTAACCCAACCAGAAACTACATCACAATACGGAGGAACAGATGCAACATTTGTTTCTTCACCATATGAGCAATATGAAAATACAAACCATATCGCCAATTTACATGAAGATGAAAAGGACATACGAAGAAATAAAATGAGAAGTTTGTTTCCGTTCAAGAAATTAACTGCAATGGCGGGTAGTACTCCAAACGGAAACAATGGCGCAAATAGTGGGCAATATCTTACAGAGACTAATCCATTTGATAAAAATGCTTCTCAAGATGTTAGTAATACTTTCAACACACCCGGGATCGAAATTAGCAGTTCAGGATCTTCTCCTTCTAAAGTTAAAAGTACATCTTCTCAACTCAACCATGAAAGAATTTTCAACTCTTCATTACAAAAGTGCTTGAAATTGAGCTCACATAAGTATCAGGGTATATACGAGATTCCAAGTGTTGTTTATCGTTGTTTAGAGTATCTCTATAAAAATCATGCGATTCAAGAAGAAGGTATATTTAGGTTAAGTGGTTCAAGTACATTAATAAAGACGTTACAAGAAGAATTTGATAGAGATTATGATGTTGACCTATGTAGTTACCGAATTGACGAAAATAGTCCAGCTAATTCAATTGGTGTCAATACAATTAGTGGACTTTTAAAGTTGTATTTGAGAAACTTGCCACATATGATATTCGGGGATGAACAGTTTGCATTATTTAAAAAAATCGCTGACGACTGCCATAATGATCAAAAACAGTTAGCACTGGGATTTCAAAGTTTGATCCAGGAGGGTCAAGTCCCTCATGGTAATGTTTCTTTAATGTATGCTTTATTCGAATTATTGACCAGAATTAACGGTAATAGCAAATACAATAAGATGAACTTAAGAAATCTTTGTATTGTCTTTTCTCCAACCCTGAACGTTCCAATTACTATGCTACAACCATTTATCGTTGATTTTAACTGTATATTTAAAGGTGAGCCTCCTATCGATGAGGAACAAAGAGAGAATCTTGACATTCACATTCCACAGGTTTAAACAGTAAGTAAAACGTTTTATACATACTAAGTAATTGAAGTAAATGAATAATTGGACAATTTTTACTTGCTAGATAGATATTTTTAAAATAATTTAGTTTAGCATTTAAATCAAATAGTGTAACTATGATAGCGAAGATCCTACTAGGATGTTTTATTAAGCTAAGGTCAATCACTCAAATACTTCAAACATCAACTTTAATTAAAAAAATTCTAATATAATAAAGAAATAGGCAATATAAATATTTTAAGTGTATAAAAGGTAAAAATCATGATTGCTGTTTCTAGAATGTCTTCATTTTGTTTCCATAAACCATAAGCGTTCCAAATCGAACGCCACAAATTTAGAAAACATAGGCATAATTTGTGTCAGTCCGAAATACACTTGATGATGAAAGCGATTAAGTATTAATTAAATGTTTTCGTTACGTACTTACTTTTTGCAAAATTATTTATAAAAGTTAATGTGGAAGTAGAATTGAACAAAAAATTATAAATCTATTTAAAAAAACACGCTAATAAAATGCATTTTATGTAGTATTAATATGCTAAAAACAGACAACTTTAAAAGTCAATAAAAGGTCAAAAAAAATTAACAGTCTTATGATTTTACCATCTTCCGCCGCTTCTAGTGGAATGTTTCTTAACCGAAATATGTGAAATCATCGAAATGTCACTATCATCATAATTTTGATGTTGAGCATTTGAACTAGACGTACGACTTTGTCTCAAATGATCAGTTGTTTTATTTGTTGGTACTTTGTAAGATCCATTACTTTGTAAATGACGGTCTTGATCACGGAAATTTTTACCATTGAATTCTTTTTTTCTAGTTCCATACTTATTATCTTCATCTTCATCACTCTCTTGTTGAATAATTTCTAAAGTCTCTAAATGTCTAGATATATCATCAATTGTGATATCTTCAACGGTACGGTTAAAAGTCTTATTCAATTCTTCATCATATTCGTAATTTTCATCATCATTTTCATCATCACTAGATAAATCTAATTCCACGAATGGTACATCTTTAGTTTTTCTTTCATTATGTTTATCTAAATCTTTAGATCTCATCGATTGTTGCTCTTTAATTTCCACTTGATTATCATTACTATGTTCACGTACGTAAGCTCTTGTTACTCTTTGTGATATTGTTGAATCGATTTTATATTTATTTTGATTTTTTGGATCCAATATACTTACATTTGGATCTAAACCTTTTGTCATATTATTGATTGGAATTCTTTCTTTAGTCTTAAAGATTACTTCATCGAATTCTGGAACCATTGATCTACCCAATCTTATAACTTCTTCGGCCCAAATTCTAATAACATCACCTTTTTTCTTTGTCTTATAAGGTTTCCAAGTTGGTTTACAACCACGACTAATTTCTTTAACAACTTGTTCAGATCCCCATTCTTTAATCCAATCTTGATTTTGTAAACCTATTAAATGTGCAAAGACACCTGAACAAATGGCTTTATCAGAATAACCACCTTCCATAATCGAAAAGACTTTACCGTCCGAATGCATTTGCGCTAATTTTAAAGCGTCCTTTGTGAAAATGGTATAAAATTCAGTAGGAACATTAACGTTATGTCTTTGCATACTTGTTTGTTCATATTCTGAAGCATCGAATCCAGCACTAATGACAACTAAACCTTTGAATGGTTTCTTGGGTAATGGATTATCTTCATCTGGTGGTTGAAGTGATTCATATTTAGCATTTTTAAAGAATTCATCAGCTTTTGCAAATAAAGTTCTATATTTTGAACGATATAATTTCATAAATTGTTCTTCTGTTGACCAATTTGATAAATGAATATTCCAAATATTTAAATCATGTGCATTCATAATACAAGTTGATGCATTTTTAATATTTTCTTTTGTTGCAAAATTATTTTCTGTTGGAAATGAATTAATATCATGCATTGAAAAATAACCAACTTTTGGATAATTTGAAAATTTTTTACCAAAATCATTATATTTATTTTCTTTATCGAATAAATCATCATCATTTTCATTTTCTGGTTTAAAACCTGCACGTTTCCAACAAATATCTTGTGTACCATCACCATGATGTAAATCAAAATCTAAGACTGCAACGTGAGTAATATCATATAAATCAGAAGCATATTCAATTGCAACTTGAACGTTATTTAATAAACAAAAACCTGATGGTCCAGTGACATGACAGTGATGACCAGGTGGTCGTATAACGACAAAAGCTCTGTTACTTATTTGATCAGGAGTTTCTCCTTTAAAGATAGAATCTATACCAGTTTCTATGGCACCAAGAGAACCTTTCAATGCTAGAATAGTCTTTGAACTTAAATAAATATCACCTGCATTCCATTTATTTGGAATTTCGATTTCACCAATTTTAAGTTTATTATCAGCTTCTTTACATAATTTAACTAACTCTTTTGGCCATGTCTTACCATGAACTTTTAGTACATGTGGTGAAGATAAAGAGCCTAATCTTTTATGAGAAGATTTTAAAGTGAATAAAGCTGGATACATTGTAATGGCAGCAGAAATACCTAAAGAAGCAGCTAATAATCTTTCAGGTCTTTCTACAATAGTTTTTTTATAACTTTTTGAAACCCAATCTCTTGGAAATACATGTTGTAAAGAATAAGGTGATAAAATTACAACAGCTTTTGCAGATTCTGGAATTTGTGAAGCAGCTCTTGCAGCTGAAATTACATTTGGATTATTTTCTACGAATTTTTGAAATTGGATATAAAAATTTTCTAACGGATTCCTTATATCTGACATATTTTTCAATATTTTTATTTATTTGTATATATATGCGGTATGATTTATTAATAGTTAGCAAAATTACGAACCCCCTTGATAATATATGTAGGATAACAAATGAAATGCAAAACTTGTAAGTTCAATTAATAAAGGGTAATTATAACAAAAGTCGTTTATTAATAGAATATTTAATAGCTATTATGAGAATGCAAAGCAATGAAAAAACCCCCGCCCAGTTTGCTTATCCTTCTAGTTTGTTTATATTTGTTTATTTATTTATCTATTGCGAAAAAAACACAGGGACGATCAAAAACAGTTTCGGTTTGTTTATTTTTTTGCTGTAAAGGGAAATTGTGTGACAGAAAGTGTTTCAAGAGTATAAAAGAGAAAAGTGGCGGGAAAGCAAGAGTAATTGAATAGTCATGAATCATGACTGTCATGATATTACTGTCATTATTCATGTCGATTTCAAAAGATAAAGATGGCACGCAAGGGTTGAGCAGAACCCTAGAAAGCCCTAACCGTCCCGGGGGACATAATTCGCGGTCTTTCCTTTCAAGCCCTCACCGACCCTAACCGACTCGCAAATATCGGAGGTCGAACCCTAGGGCTTGCCTTGCGTCTTTTCAGATTCGTATCGGATCAAAAAAGGAAACTGTACGAACTTTTTCAATGGTTGAGGACAGAAAAAGAAAAAAGTATATATTTATGAGAAATCTCGAATGCTGCTGAATAGTGAAAAATCTATCCTCGAACATAATACTACTTCAAAAACGGTTCTAAGATTTGTAATAATTATTCCCCAGTAAACAAGATGCAATCTAAATATTATACTTTAGTGGAAAATTTATCCGACTCTGAAATTCTTGATAAATTTCCTGACGTTATACCATTACAAAAGAGACCAAATTCTAAATCAAGTGATATATCTAATTTATCCGATAAAGATAAAATTGCATTTGATGGTCACGATGAAGAACAAATTAAATTAATGAATGAAAATTGTATTGTCTTAGATTGGAATGATAATATTGTTGGTGCAGCAACAAAGAAAACTTGTCATTTAATGGAAAACATTAATAAAGGTTTATTACATAGAGCTTTCTCCTGTTTCATCTTTAATGATAAAAATGAACTTTTGTTACAACAGCGTGCAAGTGAAAAGATTACTTTCCCATCTCTTTGGACTAATACTTGTTGTTCTCATCCATTATCTATTGATGATGAAATTGGTTGTACAACAAGTTTTAATTTAAATGAAAATATTCAAGGTGTTAAAAATGCTTGTGTCAGAAAATTAGAACATGAATTAGGTATACCACAAACCGAAACTAATACTTTAGGTAAATTTCATTTCTTAAATAGAATTCATTATATGGCTCCATGTAATGATCCAGAAAATGTCTGGGGTGAACATGAAATTGATTATATCTTATTTTATAAAGTCAATAAGAATGAAAATATTACTGTTCAACCAAATTTAAATGAAGTCGAAGATTTTAAATGGGTTAATATCGACGATTTCAAGAAAATGTTAAATGATACAGAAAATTTCGATTTTACTCCATGGTTTAAAATTATTTGTGAAAACTATTTATTCGATTGGTGGAATCAATTAGATGATTTATCTAAAGTTGAAAACGATGAAAACATTTACAGAATGTTATGAGTAAAAAAAACAAACTTTTATTTATACATATATTTATATCAATGATTTTATATTGTAATTTTTAAAGAAAAATCATCATCTTCTATACGCTTCGTACCAATTTATATTTATTATTTATTTAAATTTGAGAAAAACATTAAGTTTTTAAAAAAAATCGTTTTTAAAATTATTTACAGATTATAATTATTAATATATTTATTTAGAATATTTATCATTCTTAGGTTTTGTCTTATTCTTGA
The DNA here is from genome assembly GCA_030462905.1 of Jamesozyma gamospora. Classification (NCBI taxonomy): domain Eukaryota; kingdom Fungi; phylum Ascomycota; class Saccharomycetes; order Saccharomycetales; family Saccharomycetaceae; genus Jamesozyma; species Jamesozyma gamospora. The sequence continues at coordinate 156,607 of JAMSGN010000112.1, forward strand.
TTGTTAATCTAATTGGTAATACTCATATTTCTTAAACGTTCTACTAAATCATTAGCCTTTTCATGAACTTCTTTAGCACTTACAGCTGGTGTTGTCTGTTGCTTTCTAAATCTATTATATCCTAAACCATACGTGTTTCTACCATTTCTAAAGAAACTATTTTCATTATTGAATCCACCATCATTACCAATTAAAATATTACCATTGACTTTAATTTGAATCTTACCATTATTACCAACTGATGCATGTTCGACTCTAAATGGATAAACAGATTCTCTAATAAAATCACCTTTGTTATAGTTATTTCTTTTATTTTCATAACCAGAGAAATTAGTAATAAAACCACCAATAGCCGCGGTCTTAGATTCTCTATTACCATGACTAGTCAATCTACCTGGGACAATATTTTTTTGAATGATACCATTTGGTGAATTACTTAATCTTCCTTTTAATTTATAACTTAGACCACCCGTACCAATAAAATTATTATTTTTATTAGTTTTCAAAGTGTATTTTTTACTTTTATCATTGATTTTATCAAGTTTTTCATTTAAAAATTTTTTACCTACACTCTTCAATTCATCAGAATTAAACATTTTATTTTGTAAAACTTCTGAATTTTCTTCTAAAATCCAATTTTTGAAATCATTTCTTTTATTTTTAATGATTTCTAATTTTTTTCTTGCAACATTTGATTTAGTATTTTCATTAATCTTTGAAACATTACATAATTCTCTTAGTTGATCTTCACCAACTGTATTTATTTCATCAACTTCATTCATATTATTCTTTTCAGTTTTGAATTTAAACATTGGATTACTTTTTCCCTGTTGAAATTGAGGAACAACTCCCATTTCTTGAAACCTTAATCTTGTCCATTGAGTACCACCAATTGGTTCAAAAGTTGTTATACGTTCTAAAGTATCTAAATCATCAAAAATAAGATAAGATGATTTAACCTTGTTGGGAATATTACTTTTCAAACCCCATTCTTGTCTATATAAAGTAGATGGCTTCGTTTCAATAATTTGATGAGTAGGATAATATTTATTCTGAAATTCTTTAGAGTTCAACTTAATTTTAGACTTAGGCAGTTGAGATAACCTTGTGTTTTTCAACAAGTTGGAAATGTTAGACATTTTAACACTTGCTACTATTTATATTCCAAAACAACTGTCCTTGTTCAAGCGCTGTATATTTTTTACTTGGTATCTTTAATGTCTTTAAACAGTCCAAACAAATTCGATCATTTTTGTTTTTTCAGCTTTTTTTCTTGTTTCAAAAAAAGACCTAACTCTAAAACTAGGGCCAATTAGGGGAAATCGCGTGTTACGGAAATTTCTTTAATGGTGTCAAAATTGACAGAAAAAATGAAACCTTTATAATGAGAAATAAATATAAGAATCGTTATTCTAAGAATTTAACTTTTAGCTGAAGCTGTAGAGAAAATTATTAAAGTTTTTTTAAAACTATATTATATTGAAATGTCAGAACTTAACAGTAGCATGAATTGTTTAAATATTAATGATGAAAATGCTGACAACCGAAAACAAGATAGTAAAAGTACTTCAGATGCAGAAACATCCAAAACAGAATACGTTCCACCACATATGAGGAAAAAAGCAAATAATAAAACAAATACTAACACCTCTTTTACTTCACAAAAGACTGAATACAATAGAGGATTTGAAAAGGACAAAAATAACTCTGGCGGCTATAATGGGCATTACCATAGTAAAAGTTTTTTCAGTACGAAGTCCAATAATAGACAAAATGATTTTTTTGAAACAAGAGATAAAGAATGGGGGGGCGATAACTATAGACAGAAAAATAATAGAGGTGTTCAATCCCTCCACAGTAACAAAAGATGGTCTCATGGAAAACACCATCCAGCATCAAGAAATCATTTAATTGAACAAAAATTATTTGGAGTGTCTCCAGAAAATATTTTAAACATACCAGAAGATGAGTTACCTATACAGTTAACTCCAGGTATCAATTTCGATAGTTATGAAAATATTCCCGTTGAAGCTAGTGGAAAAGATGTCCCAGAACCTATTACCAACTTTTCAAGTCCACCCTTAGATAAAGTAATTTTTGAGAATATTACATTGGCTAGATTCAAAAAACCAACACCTGTTCAAAAATATTCCATACCAATTGTTTGTCAAGGTAGAGATTTAATGGGGTGTGCACAGACCGGTTCTGGTAAGACAGGTGGTTTCTTATTTCCCGTTTTATCAGAAATGTTTCTTACTGGACCTAAAAGAAAAATTTCAGAAAATAATCAAAGAAAAAAATCTTTATTTAATAGTAATATTGGGCTACCCACTGCATTAATCTTGGCCCCAACGAGAGAACTGGCAACTCAAATATTTACAGAAAGCAATAAATTTACTTATAGATCATGGGTAAAAGCATGTGTTGTATATGGTGGGTCCCCCATTGGTTATCAAATGAATCAAATCGATCGTGGATGTGATATATTAGTTGCCACACCTGGTAGACTTAGCGATCTAATAGAAAGAGGGAAAATATCGTTAATTAATATCAAATATTTAATACTAGATGAGGCTGACAGAATGTTGGATATGGGGTTTGAACCACAAATTAGAGGTATCGTTGAAGGAGCTGATATGCCTGATGTAAATGATAGACAAACGCTAATGTTTTCGGCCACATTTCCCCCAGACATTCAACATTTGGCTAGAGATTTCCTTAAAGATTACGTATTTCTTTCTGTTGGTAGAGTAGGTTCAACTTCTGAAAATATCACTCAGAAAGTCATATATGTAGATGATATGGATAAGAAATCTGCTTTATTAGACTCATTATCCGCCACTCACGAAGGTTTGACGTTGATTTTTGTTGAAACTAAAAGAATGGCTGATGAATTAACTGATTTTTTAATCTTGCAAAACTTTAATGCTACAGCAATTCATGGGGACAGAACGCAAATTGAACGTGAACGAGCATTGGGAGCTTTCAAAACAGGGAGAGCTGATATATTAGTAGCAACAGCTGTAGCAGCTAGAGGTTTAGATATTCCTAATGTTAAATTTGTTATCAATTTTGATTTACCCTCCGATATTGATGATTATGTTCATAGAATTGGCAGAACTGGTCGTGCCGGAAATACTGGTGTAGCTTTGTCATTTTATAACAAAAATAATCAAAATATATTAAATGGTTTATTTGAAATATTAAAAGAAGCTAATCAAGAAATCCCCTCATTCTTAAAAGATGCAATGAAACGTCCATCGCCCAGAGCTTGGGGTTCTTCAAGAGGTCGTGGAGGAAATCGATTTGATAACACTAGAGACTACCGTTCCAAACATAATAATTATAAAAAAGATTCCAGACAGAGGGGATTGCAAAATTGGGCATCAACTGATCTTTCAGATTTCAGTAATTCAAAGTATTCTGAAGAAAATGCTAAATCATCGTGGTGGTAATACTATTTTTTTTCCTTTCAATGCATCTATTTTATCTATTTTTTTAATAAATTCACAAGAGAAAGAAAATTAAAAAATTTATTAACTTTGTTTATTTATTTATCTATTTATTTATTTGTATGGTTTTAAATACTTCCTATTAGTTTTTAATTTAGCGCCAAAACATATTCATTAAGACCATTTTCTTTCTCTTAAGCGCAGAACTATTTGAGCATTTGCAATAAGCATTATATATCAACTGTAGATAATCAGCATTTAACGTACAATATTTTCTGCGGTTACGGTATTAATGTATCCATTTTGTGTCACCAAAAAACATTATATAATCTAATTATTATTATGACTTGAAATTAATTTACTTGAAGAATAAACTAAAAGCCATTTAACATTGGTTAATAAAAATTTCATTGCAGTTGTCCATTTTAAATTTGGTTCACTCCCATATAATTTGATAGATATACCATTTATTTTACCCTTTACCATGATATAAGGAAGTTCTTGCTCAGCTTCAGAATTCAATATCGAATTTATATTATTTTCTCTATCTATTCCAAATTCATTGGTATTAGTTCTCATTATGCCATTTGTATTGTTTGTATGGGAAATTGACCTTGAGTTATTTAAAGTATTATCTGATAAAGACACAGGACTAAGTAAACCAGTGGAAACTTGTTGAATTATGTCTAATATGGATTCCATTGCTTTATCAAAGACTGTTTCTTTTTTAAACAATTTACTAAATTTAAAGTTTTCGTCATTATAGGCTTCATATAAAATCCATTCTTGCAATTCATTATCAAATTTACCAATTTTTGAATAGGATCCCATGGGTTGAAGCTTAAAACCTTTTAGTTTAATATTTAATCTAGCAGTTATAGTTGCAAGTAATAAAATTATTTGACCTATTGCACCATTAATTTCATTCCAGGATATGCGGAAATCAGGATAACTACCTAATCTTAAACCATTTATGGTTCCAAAAGGTCCATCGTGAGAAATCTTAAAAGTTTCATTATAAATATTTGTCTTTCTTAATTGATCTAAATTGTTTAAAGCAAAATTGTATTGTTTTTCCAAGAGTTGTACTTCTTTAGCAAATTGAATCTTTTCAAGATCATTGTGATTTTCTGCTTTCATTTTATCTTGTGTAATTTTTTTTTGTAATGATAATTTTTCTTTTAATTGAAATATTTCTTCATCAAGCTCATCATTTTCATTTTCTAATTCAATTAAATTTTGCAATAAAATTTCCTTTTGATTTAATAATTCATCATTTTGTTGTTCAATATTTTGATTCTCTCTATTTGTATCATTATTTTCGTTGTTTTGTTTCTCTAATTTATTTAAAAAATCATGATATGTTTCTCGTTCTTTCAGTGCGTCATCATATTCTGATTTCAATCTTTGAATGAGCATATTACAACAATCCTGACAAACAGGGTAGTCAATCATAGTCTTGGATGAAAGAATATTGAATACATTAGTTAGGGCATTAATTCGATTTGATAATGTATTCACAGTTTTAAACTCATCGTTATCAAAATTATTATCATTGCTCTCTATGGTGTCTATTTGTTTTTCAACATTTTCAGGTTCATTTATTTCATTTTTGGAAATTTGTTGCATATTTGTATCTTGCGATATGGTATTTTTATTCAAATAGACGTAAGAATCTGCATTTACGTCCCTATGTAAATTTAAAGTTGCATTCACTTCGTCAACAGTTTTGATATTCTTGAAAAGGTTTAAACGACCTGAAGGAATGTTATACTGTTGCCGTATTGACTCATTAGTATTGTTGTTGACCACATTGTTTATTAAATGATTCCGTTGAGATAAACTCAAGTCTAGTAAGGAAGTATCTACATCTAATGGAAGATGACAATTCTGGCATTTAAGAGATTGATCTGATTTCAAAAGCATCGTTGCAATATTTTTTTTTATGCTTTGCCCTGTTCCTCGTTTTTTGTAGGTTTTTAGAGATCTGAGCAAAGTTTTTGCATTTCTTTATAACAGTGATTATTTTATAAGAGCGGCGTCAAAATCTTCCACGTAATAAGAAAAACGTCAAAAACACACACAAAGAAAACACCAATAAGTTGATTGTTTCTGAAGAAAACATTCATTTAACCCAAGTATTAATTGATGGTTGTAATTTTAATTGGCTGCTGTGTATCAACAAATTTTTAAAAATGATATTTTGAAAGTATGCATGAATTGGTGTATAAACTATTGGTTGTACAGAATGCGAATGTCACATATAGCAAACCCTGATTTGCACAAAAAACTGAAAAAAAAAGACTCTACCTTCGTAACTTCCTTCTTGTTAACAAGTTATCTTGTAAAATAAAATATTTTGTAGTTTTGGTTAAAATGCCTTTTTTTTTTTTGGTTTTCTCAAAACAAAACCTGCTTAACGTAGCCGCCGAGGAAGATTCCTTGTTATTTTTTGCTTCAATACAGAAGAAATTGTTAGCAGTGAAATACATCTGTATATACACAGTGAAACATTGTCACATAAATTTACTAATATAATGCAAAATAAAGAATCAAATACGATTTTGGCTCAATCTTCTGAAACACATAAGAAGAAGTTTAAAAGTCCATTTAAAAGTCCCTCTTTAGCAACAAGAAAAGCTTGTTTAACAAAAGAAAATAAAATAATCAGTCCTAAAAACTTTCACGATAAACCACTTTCAAAAGATTTAACAATGGAAGATAAAATGCTTTTGAAACAGAAAACAACTTTACATAGAGAACTACATAGACAAATACAAACTTACAAGAAAGAAATTAACAATTTTAAAGAAGCGATAGAAATACTGAGAAAAACAGAGAAAGAACAAAAAATTGATGAATTAATAATTAAATGGAGAAATATTTCTCAAGCTGCAATGTCGTTTCTGTTTAATTCAACATTAATCAAAATAGATAAACTAGGAGGATATGAAGAATTTATCAGAAAAGAGATAGAAGCAGAAAAGCAAAAGATAGAATATCAAATGGATAATAACTTACAGGATAGAATTGATGAAGTAACGAATTCCGAAGAATTTAAAGCTTTTTCTGTAGAAGAGCAAAACCAATTCAAAACTCAAATGGATGAACAAATAAAAGAAATGGAACGTTCTAAAACAGAAAAGTTATCTTTACTAGAAAAAAAAATGAAGGATTCAAGCAAGAATGAAATGACAATGAAGGAGCTGGCTCAAAGATTAAAAGTAGATTATTCGTCTGTATATGAAAATGAGTAAAATAAAAGTGTAGGTTTTCTTTTTCTATCTTTTGAATTAAATGTGGACTGCCGAAGCGTAGGAAAAAAAACAAGTGAAAAAAGATACCATCATACATAAAAAGTTTAAAGCTAATCAATATAATTATTTTGGTGTTTAATAGGTAAAACTACGTTGCCACTAGTTTCAACAGCTTAAACATATAGTAATGAGTACTGAGCTATTAAAGCATTCCGTCAACCAGTACTTGGAAGAATTACCACAGCAAGTTCAAACAAGACTTTATGAATCTCCTGCAACGTCACTAGCCATTTACAGATTACTACCGCAACTTGCTAAATTCTTTGTCATGTCAATGGTATTTAATGAAAATCATGTCCTTTTACGTGATTTAGACAGATGGGTTAAATCCAACGGGAAACTTCAATTCCAGGATGCTATCAAATCCATGAAAGCATTGCATTTAATTATTCCAAAGAAAAATGAAGCTGGTGCTTTAATGATCAGTTTAAATCCAACTTTCAGAGAAAATTTTAAAAATGCATTGACTGGTGGTGTGGTTAATAATTCTTTTGGTATTGTAGTCGATGATAATAGTAACAATGATATATCAATGGAAACACTTAATGAATATTCTTTCAATAAATGGGAAACTATTTTACATTTTATGGTCGGAACACCAATGGCTAATATACCATCGGCAAGCGTTTTGAATTTATTGAAAAATAGTAAACTGATGGAAGAAGTTGACAGTACAGCTGAATTTAAAATTACTAATGAAGGTTTTCAATTTTTATTACAAGAAATCAAAGCTCAAATCTGGACTTTGTTGCTGCAATATTTAAAAATGTCTGAATCATTAAACATGGATCCTGTTGATATCTTAAATTTTATTTTCATGTTGGGGGCTTTAGAGGTTGGTAAAGCATACAGTGTTCAAAATTTCACTGCGACTCAAAAAGCTCTATTACAAGACATGAGGGATTATGGTTTGATTTTTCAAAAACACACAAACGCACATGTTTTTTATCCTACTAATTTAGCCATTATGCTAGTTTCTGATAATAAAAATATTCTTAGATCAGCTTCCGGTGCAATGGACAGTGTTTTAAAACAAAATAAAGATGAAACACAGTTGGATGGGATAAAAAGTGCTAACAGTGATAACGATGAAGTAGGAATGAAGGCTCAAGAAATTCCTGATGGTGCTTTAATTATTGAAACAAATTTTAAATTATACTCTTATTCTAACTCACCCTTACAAATCGCTATTTTAAGTTTGTTCGTACATTTGAAATCTCGTTTTGTTAATATGGTGACTGGTCAAATTACGAGAGAATCTATTAGAAGGGCTTTAATTAATGGTATTACTGCTGATCAAATTATTGCTTATTTGGAAACACATGCTCATCCTCAAATGAGACGATTAGCGGAAGAGAAGTTAGAAAAAAAGCTTGAATTAGATCCTAACTCAAAAGATGTTCTTCAAATATTACCACCAACTGTGGTTGACCAAATTAAATTGTGGCAATTAGAATTAGATAGAGTTTTATGTTACGATGGTTCTTTATATTCTGATTTTGAAAATAGTACGGAGTACAATCTTTTATCCAAATATGCACAAGATATTGGTGTTTTATTGTGGAGGGATGATAAAAAGAGAAAATTTTTCGTTTCAAAAGAAGGTAATTCTCAAGTTTTGGATTATGCAAAAAGAAAGCTGAAAAAGAAATAAGTTGTATAATATCAAGCATATATAAATCGCATATATTTTCTATTTATCAATAAAAGAGAAAAAAACTAGAAATTAACACCAAAGATAGGAACAATATGAAGCATGCTAGATGAGAAATTCCATTCTCGCTTATTAATAGTAGCAAAAAAACGACAGTTAATTATGTGTTTTGAAATATTTATTAAGAATAAATAAAAATAATTAGTTGTTTCTTTGCCAAGAAATGTGTCTAAAGAGATTTTACACATTCTATGGATGGGATACGGTCAAATAACAACAGAAATCATATAAAATAAATGACATAACCTCAAAAGAATACTTCATAATAATAACGACGTGATAAAATTGTTTTAGCCATTAAGATATATATATATACTGTTATACTATATATTTGTATAAAACAAATTTTTTAATTCTAAACAAATCCATATAGGACTATATACAAAATAAACGTTTGAAATTGTATTCAAAACATAAAGGTTTTATGGTAAGACATGAGAAATGACGTTAATAACGACGGCGTGAATATATAGTTTGTCTAGCTTCATAAAAAAAACCGTGTTTGAAAAAATGCGCAAGCCCGGAATCGAACCGGGGGCCCAACGATGGCAACGTTGGATTTTACCACTAAACCACTTGCGCTTCTTTTTATTGTTGGTTTAATGTGTAGAATGATACTTAAATGATAACAATTGTGAAACTATCTTATTAATGCTTGTCTCTTA
>JAMSGN010000113.1:0-42836 GCA_030462905.1 Jamesozyma gamospora
AACCGTATTCACCGGCTAATTTCATTTCAGCATCTAAACGAGAAGATTCATAAGGTCTCTTTGGAGTAGAGTAGGTCTTAGAGTAAGTTCTTGGGGCTCCTAATTAAATAAATGTATTAAAAAATAAAATACAATTATGTTAGTTATTTAATTCGAAAATTTATAAATAAATTTAAAAAAGAATGAGAATTACAAAGAGAGATTCAAGAAGTCTTCATAGATGGAATAACAAATTAAAAAATTTAGCAAAAAAAAAAAATCAGTATGCAATTGGGGCAATCTGATATCGAAACAATAACGTTGCATTACAAAGTAATAAATTTACCTAAAGTGTCGGGAATTTAGTGCAAATCCTTATATCCTTTGAAATACTGTCAACGAAATAAACATTTCAATTTTTTTTTATTACGCTAAAATTAAAATTTATTGTATCTATGAGGACCCGAACCTCTCACAAATGCTCATTTGTGGATAATAATACGTACTTGGCATCTTTGCTTAATCGAAAATTGTCTGGTTTATTAATGATAATATTTAAAATTATTTAAAAGATATTTGATAGGTTAATATATCATGCCACTTTAATATATGTATTCTAGCATTTGGAATTATTGTCAGCGTGTAGGTTGCGATTGATTCTACGAGAGGTGAAGTTTTCCAATTTTCAGAATTGTGTTTTTTTTTTCTCGCGCGATCCGTTAATTTTCCAAAAATTAGATCTCAGTATTTCTGATGTAAATGATAAGGTGTAGAATGTACGGGTTGTGGAAGTCATTTTATGAGATTGTCTGATGACAAGCACCTTTCTAAAAAATATGACTATATTAATACATGGTTGTTTCCTTTAAGTGAATGGGAAACAAAGGATAATCATTGAGAAATATATACAAAAATAGCTGTTTCTTTTTTAAAATGTCAATTTTAAACAAGTTAGCAGAAGAAAGAAAGAAGAAATTGCAATTGCTATCAGGAAATAGTGCTTATTTATCTGATAGACAAGAGGAAAAGAGTAATGCATCAGAGACTGAGATCTTAGACACCGATTCTAAAATAGATGCATCATCAAACAAGAAACAAAAAATTGAATCTGCTGAAGAAGCTATTGGCAATGATAAAAATACGACAGATTATGCCAATTCCTTAATTGAAAATGAAGCTGATACTTTGACTGATACAAGCATAGTGGATAATAAAAATCTAGATGATGCAAGCGATGTTGATGTAACAAGTGGGCTAAAATTAAAGGTTAAACAGCAATTAGATGAACTAGATAAAAGAACAGAAATGGAGTTGAAAAGATTACTACGACAGAGAATAGCTCAAGATGCTATTAAAGACGATTTATAAAATGATTGTTTAACAATATTGTGATGTTATTTAAAAATAGTCAAAAGGTGAAAAGAAATAATTTGTAAGGTTTTTAAAGATTCATTGGTTTTTTAAAAAAACAACCAAACAAATAGATAATAAATACTAATTTTATTTTTGTATCAATTAGTTCTCAAGGGACTAAAATAATCTCGATAAGAAATCAATGCTTTTTTTTTTACTTTTAGCTATTTAAAATACAATAAGAAGTATTTATTATGAGATAAAGTATGTGAGAATTATTTCAAAGATGGAAATAATCGGGGATCCATATAAAACTTTCAAAACATCAATTAGATAGTGAATGCGTTATATATATACATTAAAGCAAAAATAAAAAATAATAGGGCACCAGTCAAAGTAATAGTTCTTAAACTAATCTTGGTTGCTAAATATCTACCACCAACAACGGCGACAGCAGAACAAGCGACGTGACCAACCACGGCACCAAAGATGACATTCCAATAATCACTATCTGAAGCCATAGCAATGATACTAATTTGAGAACGATCACCTAATTCACCTAAAAATATCATGAAAAATACTTGAATCCATACAGGTGAAACATATCTTGAAGCGAATGCTTGAATTTTGTCACCAAAACTATGGAAAGAATTTTTTTTATCTTTAATCTCTTTGGAATTTTCACCATTTTCTACATCATGCAATTTTTTATTCATATCTTTTATAGCAATTTCTTCTTCAACTTCAGCCAATTCATCTTCAACACCAGCATCTTTTGACATTTCTAATCCTTCCATAGTTAATTTATAGCCGAAAATAAGGAAAAGTAAACCAGCTAGAAACGCAGTAAAACGTTCTGATATAAATGACACACATGCATGTCCTAACAGACCTGATAAGATGGTCATAATAGCTAAAGAGGTTGAAGCAGCTGAAAGAACTAACAGTCTAGAATGACGAGTAGACATTAAAGCAGCGATTAAAAAAGTCTTATCACCAATTTCAGAACATGCGATCATAGTGATTGCCATCACAAAACTACTGAAAGGAGAATCCGTTGTTGGTTGACCAGAAACTTGTTGAGTTACTGTTTCTGCAGCGACAGGATCGACATTTTTAACTAAAGGTAATAATGCTAGGATAAACGGAAGAAACGTGGTAGTCATCATTTTATCATTTAACAGTATCAACGGTGTTTGGTATTGTGAGCTTGATGTGTGGGTAGTATCTTTAATTTAAGTGATTTTTTTTCCTGTCAAGAAACGATAATAATTTTTTCATTCCTGTTGACGTTGGGGCGCGCTGCGTCTTTTTTTTCGTTCGTGTCCTGAAAAAGAAAAAAACAAAGGCTTCGAAAAATAACGATTCGCAGTTTTAATTCTAAATTGGGTGTGTATGTATGTATGTATTTGTTTGCAGTTTGTTTAATTGTTGATGCTGGCCGTGATTTGGTATAACGATGTGTTGAATGGCAGCATTAATGAGACTCTATTTTGTTTAGTAAAAATCTCCTTGGTCGTGGTTTTGGCAATCAGGATATTTATAATTTCAAAATGTAAACTGGTCACTTAAGTGCACCTTCATGCTTAGCATTAATGAATCGAGAACTGTAATATATTCTAATTGAGTAATGCAAGTCGAAGAACATTTGTGTTCTGCTATTTGAGGCAAACTGAGCATTTAATTGGACTTGTATTCTTGCATTCGTGGGAACGTATTTCCCACTCAAGCACACAAAAGCAAGGCCTCGTCTTACCGTAGAAGCTTTTTTACGTCTCTTTACACCCAAATAACTTGAGCGTTAAAAATCAAGCATTTTCTGGCTGGTTTTCTCTTTTCTTTGATTTCAAATGAAGTTGATAATCTAACTATGTTAATCTTGATAGAATTTAGGTACAAAACATCTCATCGGTTTTTGACAAAATGCCGAAAAGTCGTAAAATGAAAAAATAAAATCGATGCATCTAATAATATTATGTAAACATAATATAAACATGAAATAAAATCTTGAAGAAAGAAACCGTTTTAAAAATGAATGAAACAAAATCACAAAAATCTGAAAAGATTATAAAGAATTCTGATAATAATGATTTAGAGGAAATTGAAGAAGATGAAATTATTCAAGATTGGTCCGAAATATCAAAACTTTCTAAATCAAATGTCTTAACAGTTCCAAGAAGAGGTGAAAAAGATTATGAACCAGATGGTACTAATATTCAAGAATTATTATTATATAGGGCTAGGGAAGCCATGTTTGACACTTTAAACAACTCAATCCGTGGTTCCATTGCTAAATCTCAAGTTAAAGCATATTATATCTGTGACTCACATAATGCAATTGTACCTCATGCAAAAGGAAATTTTATACAAACTATGGGTAAGGTTGATAATTTAGGAAATTATTACCTTGAATTCCATGAATTTTTATATCTTTCAGAAAGAGGAACAATCACTCCATATTACAAATATCAACAGGATGATGGTAAAGATATTGAAATACCATTAAGTATTGAAGATATTTATTCTTTGTTTAAAAATCAAAATGAAATTGATAGATTTTCTGTATTTGCACATTTAAAGAGATTAGGGTTTATTGTTACTCTAGACGGTAATGAAATAACGAACAAGACTTCATTTTTTCCATCAATTGAAAGTATAAATTATAAACACTCCTTCAGTGGTGTCTTTAAAAAAATTACTTCTACTTATATATCATACAAAAATTCTTTATTTAATGGTATTTTTTACAGTCAATGGCAATTTTATTTCAAAAAATATAGAACTACCCCTCAGATATATGAATCGTTAAATAAATTAATTAAATATAATTCAGTTCCAAAAACTTTAAAAGAATTACGTTATCAAAGGGAATCTTATAAACAAAACAACAATAATAATAATGACAATAATGATTTAAAGATAACATTCAATGTATGGAAACCAAATCCAAACTTTAAGAAAAAAAATTCTGAACTTCCAGATTTTCAAGTTGTTGTATATAATAAGAATTCGAATAATGAAAGATTTCCAAACTTAAATGATTTTAAAAAAATTTTTAGTTTGTTAGATTATAAATTTGAATTTCTAAATACCATGAATGATAAAGAGTTTTGGGATAAAAATTCTTATACAAATAATATAATAAGAGAGAATTATTTAATTTCGTTAAAATCAAAATCAAAACAGAAAACTACAAAACCAAAACCTTCAAAAGAGAAAAAAATGGTGAGTGAAAAAAAGAAAAAAATAAGAAGAGAATTACCACTACATATTCAACAAATCAACAATTTAAAAAGAGGATATCGCAGTTTTTTATTGGCGGTAATGGATAATGGTATTATAAGTTTTGTTAAAATTTCAGAAGCAGATTTTGGATCAGCAAATGTTTGGTATGTACCTCAAGCAAAAAAATTTACTGTACCTTCAAAACAGAACAGATCAGGTAATTATAAAGATACTGAGAAACAAAAAGATAAAATTTCAAACAGTTGAAAAAAATAAGACTTTCAAGTGAGCATTTTTTCTTTTAAATAGTTTTATATATAATGAATTTATAAATGCATTTCAAAATATAGAAAAAAAAAACCCGACAACAATCTTAAGATTCCCTGTTACTGTATTTAGAGTATAAGTCTTCATCGAAGACAGAAGATTTATCGTAAAATGAAGTTGGGTTCCTTTGCAATTCTTGTTCTTCTAGTTCAGATTGTCGTTGTTTCGATAACAAACCAGCCATCCTTCTTGATATATCTTTTGGAGGTCTCATAGGTATCATTGGAGCTTGTAACCCTGGTTGTACATCCTGTGTATGTTTCTGGTATTGTGATAGATTGTATGGTGGAGGATGAGATGTAGAGTCTTGACTTGTTGAGGGTACCGTTGGGTTGTTAATGTTTTGTGTAGAAAATGGTGACAAATTAGCCATTTGTGCATCTAAAGATTGAATTTGTGATAATTGTGGTGGTTGAATTATTGAAGGAGGTTGGGGATTTCCTGATGATGTAAAAGTTTCTCTTCCACTAGATGGATGTGTTGGCAATGGAGGAGGTATATTGGAAACTAAACTGGAATTTATAGATTTTCGATTACTTGTATTTAACAATTCATTAGTCATCTTTAATAATGAATTATAAAATTGAATACCTTTTGAAATATCAGAAGTGAAGACGGTAAAATTATGCATTGCATCTTCTAATTTTTGAGCAAATTCTTTTCTATCTTTATCCTGTTTTAATTCTTCTGTAGCCTTTTCTTTAAAACCTGACATGGCAAAAACTTTATCTAATTCTACTTTAATTTCATTAATTAAAGAGGTTTGTTTAAAAATTGTTGCTTCAATTCTGTTGCTTAACGGAGAAAATTTTTCCAATTCACTATCAAATAAATTTTGAATTTCTGCATCAGTTTTATCTCTATTAGAAATGATCAAGGTTGTAATGTCATCTTCATTAATTTTGGATTTTAATTCGCTTAAAATATTATCACGCTCTTCTTTAAGAACTTTTAAATCATTTGATGATTGTTTAATTTCTTTCAAAGAGGATAATATTTTTTCAGTCTTTGTATCATCAATATCTAAAAGGCTTTCTTGTTTAACATCAACGTTGTTAAATTTATTAAAATTTTGCCATAATAATTCATTGTTATTTAATAATTTAACTTCATTAATGAAAGGATTTATAGTTGAAAATAAAGTTTCATCTGATTTTGATGCATCAAGTAAAGCTGATTTAATTTTAACAATATTCTCCTTCTGGTCTAGAGGAAGATTTGATAAAGTTTCAGTAATATTTGATCTTAAATTAGCAATTTTTTTAATTTGTTGATCAATATCTTTATAATTACTATTTTGAACAGTCTTTGACCAAACTTCAATATTAGTTTTCATCTTTTCAACGAAAGGATCAACATGTAATAAAATTCCACCATTTTTATATCTTTTTTCCAGATCGTTCAACAAGTGATTGAGATCAGTAAATTCAATAAACGATTCATATTCTAAATCTGCAGTATCAGTGACTTCAGTTTCTCTTCTTAATAGACTTGCTTTTTCTTCAGAATAAATACTTTCTTTTTCATACGCCTCCATTGGTACAATTCCTTTAAATAAGGAATCGCATTTTTTTGATGTTAAATTCATGTAAAAATTTAATTGATCTGGCCATTTTGGAGCTTTGATAGCATCCATAGATTTTATAGACTCTAAACTAACAGTTTGTGGGATATTATCATGATAGATATAATCATTATCCTTTGTTAATTGGTTTGTCTTTTCATCGATAGTCTTTTTGAATCCATCAAAATCTATATAATCCTTTAACCATGCTTTAAATGGTAAAGAAGAAAGAAAAGAATTTAATGATAATTTTAGAAAAGCAATGGCTTCACCGAATTTGTTTTGTTGTTCTAAAGCTAATGCATGATAATAACTGGTGATTGATTTATAAAAATAAGTTTTACAAGTTATTATAGTACTCCATTTTGGTTCACCGTATGATGTTAAACCACCTTCTGGTGATTTTAAAAATGATTCACATTTTTCATAAAGATTATAAGTTGTAAATGATAATTTACTAATCAAAGAAGCTTGTTTTTCTGCAGTAGATCCATTAATTAATTTTAAAGTAAACATTTCTTGTGCTTCAGCATGACAAAGTAATTCTAAGAAATGAGTATTTTCAGCTTGAAGATCTATTGAAGGACTATTCAAAAAATTTTCAGAAATGTAATTAAAACACATCATTGCTTTTGATAAATTACCAATAGTCACTTTGTAATCTTTATCTAAGTTATCTCTTGCAGATTCATTTAATATAGTAGCAATATTAAATAAAGTTGAAGATTTTTCAAATACTAAAGTATGTTGTGTATATTTTTGAGATTTAGAAGATAGAGAATATTCAGTATCATACCATGTAAAATTTAGTTTTAATAAAGTACTCTTATTACCTAAACGAAGATTTAATTGTTCTAAATAGGCATAATAATTATAATTTTGTTCTAATAAAGCGTCAGGAGCTAATTCTCCATTTGCATTATTTCTAATATGATCGAATTCAGAAGCTAATTTATCATCAAAAAATTGGGACCATTGATGTGAACCATAAATTTTTTTCAAATAAGAAGATAAACCTTTTTTCCAATCAACACTTTCTGTATCTTTTAATTTAAGTTCAATTAAATAAGGTTTCATGATTATAAAAAAATGTGTAATTAATAATTATTTTTTATTGTAAGTTGTATTTGTTGTTGTTTCCCCTTTTAATAGTTTAATATTACAATTTTTATCCTGTGTTAAATTTCATTTTGTCCTCACACATGTCAAATATTTAAAATGAGATTTAATTTGGTAAGAAAATCGAAGAAGCGAAATTCATGAAAACTGCATATCGAAATATTTAAAAGCACGAATAAGCTACACTAACAATTAATAAACATAGACCTTATTATACCACTTTGTTTGTTTGTTTTTCAAGTGATTTTTTGTTATAATAGTATTATTTAATCTTAATGTTCGGAAATAAGTCACTATTGTTAGGAGCAAGATTACGCCCATCAATTTATAATTTAAGAATACAAACTAGAAGAACATTTTCTTGTTTAAACAAATTTGAAAAAGAAAATTCCAAGAAAAATGAAGGTAGTTTCAATCCAAGATATTTAGGTGTTACATCGAAACTTTTTATACCAACCAGTTATAGTAATTTACCTAATTTTTTTTCACATCCAATTATTTTTAGTAATTCAATAATTAGACGTTTATATGCATTTGGTTTTAATACATTTAAGATTGCATTATTTCGTTTTCAAACTGGTAATAAACCGAATTTTTTATTATGGAAAAATAAAGCTATTGAATTATATATTCAAGTTAATAAGGCATTTGCCACTAAAAATGTTAGACCTATTAAGAATGAAATTTCATTATGGGTTGAAGAAGCGTTAATCAAGAGAGTTAGTCAATTACCAAGTAATTTAACACTTGATTGGGAAATAATTAAGTTTAATCAAATACCAAAATTGGTTTCTATTGAGCCTATAATGATGCCAGGTAAACCATTAGAACATATTCAATTAGTGTATAAATTTAGTACAAAACAAGAATTGATTAAATTTGATAAAAATACACAGAGGACAGAGAAACAAGTTAGAAATGTTATTGATTATATTGCGTTTTTATGTGATTCAACGACGAATGAAATTTTATTAATTGGATCTGTATTTGAAAGTAAACCTGGATCAAAATTACCAAAAAATAGTAATATTGGTAAAGGAGAAATTGTTAAAAATATGAGAAAATGTGGTGATATTTTTAGAATTTCTGACTAATGAGTAAATTGTTTAACTATGTAGAAACTTCGAGTATACTTGTAAATAAATAATTCTTTTTTTAAAACTGTTTAATGATTTGCGGCTTGGTAAAAGCTTATCGTGATTGATAGTCAAACCAAAAACCCCTTCACGTGGAAACAATGCAGGGATTCTCAAACACAGAAGATAAAGCAAGCCAAGCAATTTTGCACCCATCCGCAAACAAGAAACGCACATGTTTCTCCTCTTCGGAAGAACACATTCGATTAGTTCTATTAAAAGATTATACTTTTACGTTTGAGACAATTGATTTTCATAAGAATGCTTGCAGAACAAGAATGGAAGTGCTATGCTTTTTCTATTTCTAGCCGTGATAGATAAACAGATATTCGGTTTGTTGGTTTGTCACTATTAATATAATCAGATATCGGAAAATCCGTTTTTTATTCGGAATTTCTTAACATGATTTGCAAAAAAACACTAAATGGTGTCACGTTTCCTCCGCAACGTTTGTCATGATATTACGCCAAACAGATGTCATACAACCTGTGCCTTTACACAGTTTTTTTAATCATCCAGACTGTGAAGAAATAAGTAGCCGTGCATATTGATGTGCAAGTACAAGTACAATAACCAACCTTATTTTCCACACGGAGACGTGAAATACTTCGTATGGCATGGCAGCTCTGTCAAAATTGAATAATCCGAGGATATAAAATTTTTCTCCGTAGAGATCCTCCCCTCTAACAGTCGTTTTTCAAATGATGTAAAATTAATGATTGAAACAAAAACAGGAACAAACTTACACTTTTCGCATTACCATTATGATCAGTTGCCTGTTGTTATGGTTCTAGAAACTTTTTCGTTTTGCAAAATCAATAAATAGAAAAAATTTTTAGAAAAAGGTTTTAAGTGACATAATTGGGGAGAATGTTCACATAAAGAAAAAATGGAAACTACCATTTTTTTTTTTGTTTTTAGTTTCTTTGCTTCTTTCTTTGTTTAGTAACAGAGTTTTTTTGTCAAAGGTAAGCAGGAAATTTGAAATGATTTTCTACGCGATAACCGTGTGAGCCACTTTGTTGCCAAGACTTTCCACGAGATTCTTGCTTTCTTCAGTTTTATGAAAGATATTTTTATCATTTTTGTTTCTGTGCTACTTCACTCCAGCAAAGAATCTCCTGCAGACTGCGTGCTCAAAACCTCCACTTTCCGCTTTTCATACGGCCTCCTCTGTAAAATGTCGCGCACTTTTAATGTCAGATTTAAAAACCTTAATAATTTTTTCACGCTTGTGCAAAGCGGTTTTTCGCGGTCATAGTTTCAAATATTCGCACCGTCCCCCAGAAACCACCGTAGCCCCTACCACTAATGCGCGGTTCACATTCTCCACTTTCCATTATCTTTCTTTTGTTTCCCAAAAGAGGCGCAACGTCCGTGAACGGTTTCAAAAAGAAAAAAAACTTTGTATTTAAAAACCTACTTGATTTGTGCCGGTAAAGTTAATCATAATTACTTGGCATTTTTACCAAAAATTTTTGATTTATAATTTGGAAAAAACTTTTTTCGCAATATATTCTTGTTTTACAGAATCATTAAAAATTAGTTATCAACTTCAATCATTAAATAAATTAAATAATTAAAAAACAAATACACACACACACACACACACACACACACAAAAATATTATATAATGGGGAGACGTAAAATAGAAATTGAACCTATAACAGAAGACAGAAACAGAACTGTTACTTTTATTAAAAGAAAAGCAGGTTTATTCAAAAAAGCTCATGAACTCTCTGTATTATGCAAAGCTGAAGTTGCTATAGTTATCTTAGGTGCTAACAATACTTTTTACGAATATTCTTCAGTGGAAATGGATGAGTTATTGAAATATTATTATGGTGATTCATCTTTAAGACATGTCAGTAAAGATCCATCAGATTTTGGAAATTTTAAAAAAAAGAAAGAAATTAAATTAAATAAAAAAACAAGGAAAAGAAATTTAAACAATCAAAATATTTCTAAAAAACCAAATGAATCATTTAATTTTCAAGATTCACAAACTCTAAATAATGAACAAATTATTAATAATTCTGATATGATTATTCCACCTAAAGTACTTGTAACTTCTAATGATACAAAGACAAATCCAGGTATACTGACAGAATTTAAAAATAATATTGCAACACAGTCTTCTATTAATGAAATGACAAATCCTAATATTCAATCGCCACAAAATAATCATTCAATAATAGCTTCAAGAATTAATGATAATTTAAATAATACCCCAAAAGAAAGAAATGAAAATTTACAAGTAAATCCCTCGCATTCAATTCAAAGAGCTACCGGACCTGGCTCTTCAAGAAGTATTACACCTGTATTATCCACAGAAATACTACCATCAATAAGGTCTCATCCTGATATATTAAATACTTTCAATTCAGCTCTTCCTGTATTATCATCAATGCATCAAGTTCAAGAAAGACAATTACCACAAATAGTGTCAAATTTTAGAAATATTGAATATAATCATTCACCTGCAGTATTACAACCTGTTCCTAAACGCTTCCCAAATTATTCAACAAATTTTCAAGAACATTATCCGGTACCAGTACAAGTTTACCATCCACAAGAATATGTTAATGCTCAATCTCCTTATTTTATTGCATATAATGAACCAAACGCGTATTCTCCATTTCAAATGCAACAGCAACAGCAACAGCAACAACAGCAACAACAACCACAACAACAACAGCAGCAACAGATACCAATTTTATCTCAACCAGCTTATATTGCTCAAGATACAAATCCATTGCAATATACTCCAGGAAATAAAATAATGTCTCAAATGCCAACATCAAGAGTGCCGCCTTTAGATAAAAGAGCAAGTTTATCAAGTATAACTTCTACAAAATTATCATCAGCTAATGGAGGTCCACCAGGTATACCTCCGATCAACACTACGGGATAAAAACAAAAAATTTTAGTTTTCTAGTCATTTCATTGTAATAAAAGAAATAAAACAACAAAAAAAAAATATAGTTAAAACAAATGAAAGAAAAACAAGTTTAAATTTTAGGTTAGAAATTTGGAATTATTTTTCTTAAAAAAACAAAAAAAAAGTTTAAAACAAAACAGTTAAAAAAAACAGTTATAATAATATTCGTTTTCAAATAATATATCTTTTGTATTTAATTAGTGTAGATATATATATGTTTATATACATATATATGTGATTTCATAATTGAAACTCTTCAATTTTTGCATTTAAATTCATCATAACTACTTTTTTTCAAACAGGTCTTCTTTTTCTGAATAAGTTTAACTATATGTAGAAAGTAAATTTTTTTTTAAATAGTTGTTTCTATTTTAATTTATTGTTATTTTTTTTTCTATTAATAAGCATTCTTGTTTCTTAAAGACAAAAAAGGATAATTTTATTTTCGGGTTTTATGGACTGTACATCAGTACATCCTCCACCCACACATTTGTTTTATAGTGTTTTAAGAAAAAAATTTTACTATTGTCCTCAAAGCGAGAAAAACTTTTTGGCCGAAAAACACATTCAACGGGAAGTTTCAAAATGAATTCCGCGTAATTCTTTCTAAGCATTGGACGCAATGGGAACAATTTACCACCAAGCATCAATGGCACCAAGGCAAAACTTGTCAATTCATAGTAATCAGAGAGACAGAACCGAAAAAAAAAAATCAATTACATATTAAAAGTTTATCAAATTTACTTTAAGAGTTTTGAAATTTTTAAAGAAAGTTAGCAAAGAGTTAAGACAATTGAGCCATCATGAAGGTATGTAAATTAATAATAAAATTAAAATGAATTAATCAAGTTTTAATTATAGTTTATTTGCATTTGAGAAGATCAATTAAAAAGTGAAAAAAAGAAAATAAAATCAAAACAAATTAATCAAGGTTTAAAGGAGTACAGTATTCATATTTTTACAAGTTAGGATCAGATTTTTTAAAAGGATTAGTACCAAAACTATTTCAAAGAATAAAAAAAAAAAAATTAATATTTTCCAAATATGCATTTTAAATATAAAAAAACAAAATAAAATAACTTTGATTGAAATTAATAACTTTACTAACAAATTTTTATTTTAATTTTCAATCATTTCTTTCCTTTTATTGAAATATTATCATTATTATTATTTAAATAGTTGAACATTTCCTACCCAGTTAACGGTACTCAAAAGTGTATTGAAATCGATGATGAACACAGAATTCGTGTTTTCTACGATAAGAGAATCGGTCAAGAAGTTGAAGGT
Organism: Jamesozyma gamospora; assembly: GCA_030462905.1. Lineage (NCBI taxonomy): Eukaryota > Fungi > Ascomycota > Saccharomycetes > Saccharomycetales > Saccharomycetaceae > Jamesozyma > Jamesozyma gamospora. The sequence continues at coordinate 12,933 of JAMSGN010000113.1, forward strand.
GAATCCGTTGGTGACGAATTCAAAGGTTACGTCTTCAAGATCTCAGGTGGTAACGATAAACAAGGTTTCCCAATGAAACAAGGTGTTTTATTACCAACCAGAGTTAAGTTATTATTAGCTAAAGGTCACTCTTGTTACAGACCAAGACGTGTTGGTGAAAGAAAGAGAAAGTCAGTTAGAGGTGCCATTGTTGGTCCAGATTTAGCTGTCTTATCTTTAGTTATCATCAAGAAAGGTGAACAAGAATTCGAAGGTGTTACTGACTCTACTGTTCCAAAGAGATTAGGTCCAAAGAGAGCTAACAACATTAGAAAATTCTTCGGTTTAACTAAAGAAGATGATGTTCGTGATTTCGTCATTAGAAGAGAAGTCACTAAAGGTGAAAAGACTTATACTAAGGCTCCAAAGATCCAAAGATTAGTCACTCCACAAAGATTACAAAGAAAGAGATACCAAAGAGGTTTGAAAGTTAAGAATGCTCAAGCTCAAAGAGAAGCTGCTGCTGAATACGCTCAATTATTAGCTAAGAGATTAGCTGAAAAGAAAGCTGAAAAAGCTGAAATCAGAAAGAGAAGAGCTTCTTCTTTAAAGGCTTAAGTATAAAGTCTGGGGACTTCATATAATTTTATACTTTATTCTTTCTAAATTTGTAGATTTTGGCATTGCCTAATAAATATTTCTTCTGATTATTATATAAATAAATGATTTTCTTTAATTAAAAATAAAAATATGAAGGTTTGTTTTTAGCTTGTTTGATTTGACGTTACAGTGTTTTTTGCCTTACAAAAATTATGACATTTATGGTTAATTTCTTTTAAATATTTATACAAGTGAATACCATCACCAAATATTTGAATAGATCAGCAATTCATTTTAAATTTTATTGGTTTAAAATTTTATTCTGCCAAGAACCAGAGTATCTAAGGAGATATAATATAAATCCCAAAGACATTAAATTACATAGACCAAGTCCAGTAAAACACCATCCTATTCCCATTGAATTACATAAAATAATAATAATTGAAGAACTGATTGCTGCACCGATATTTCTAAAGAAGCTACTTAATGCTACAGAACCAGCTGCTCTATTAACTAATAACTCTGTTAAATATGTCATCGTTGTATTTGAACACCATGTCAATCCAAAAGCAGTACAGGAACCAAAAAATAAGACAATTGCAAGGTGATAATGTCTTTTTATAGACCAACCATAACCTATACATCCTAGTGTATTAATTAAAATTCCAAAAATCTGTAAAACTAATCTATTTTCTAATGGATATGATTTTCCAATATGATTATTTATCCATTTTTTCCTCAAAGAATCGGAAACCATTCCGCCAGTTTGAGATCCCAATAACATTGCTATTCCTGGACAAACATAACATGCACCAATTTTTAAAATTGATAAATTATAATCATTTTCTAAAAAATGAGAAAATGTGACACTAAAAGCGTAATAATTCGAAAATAATAATGCGGTACTGATGGAGGCCATTGTAACTGGTAAGATTTTTAACATATTCCAGTACATTTTTAAACCAAATTTTGGTGGTGCAGGATAAAGATCTTTGAATATTTTAGAATTTGTCACAGGTTTGACAAACCCAATATGTTTAAAAACTTTCCATGAGGGACTCTTTGGATGTGATACTGGAAGTAACTCATTTAAATCACTAATTTCATCATCCTGTAAATCAATCCATTGAGGATCAGCATTTCCAACTTTACACCTTAAAGTTTCTGGTAAAAATGCTAAAACCAAAAATAGACATATACCTGTAATAATACTAGTAAAACCAAAAAGCCACCTCCAGTGATCTCCTTTCATTAAGATTAAACCAGCAACAATGGGGGCCAAAATTGGGCCCATATTTGGGCCCATCATGAAATATGATATGGCCCTTCCTCTATATTCATGTCTTGTTATATCTGTGACTGTTCCTGCACCTAAACTGATAACAGAACTTGATGCAAAAGCTTGAAGAACACGAAGAAAAAAAAGAGCACCAATATTTGTCGGTAAACTTGATAATAAAACATTTGCTAATAACATTAATGATAAAGAAATGATATAAAGAATTTTTCTTCCTCCAAAATCTGCAAATGTACCCCAGAATAAGGGACCTACAGCAAAGACACCCATAAAAGCTGCTACAGTGGAGTTTATTGTAGTGCTAGAAACTTTGAATTCCTTTTGCAACAATGGTAATGCAGGAATATAAATGTTTCCTGACATTGGTCCCAAAAATCCTATAAGGACAACGATTATGAAGATTGAAATTGCTTGCCATTTAGTAAATGAACAATATTTTATATTTTCCGGATAAACTTTAATATGTAATTTTTCTTGTTTTGTCTCCTCTTCTTTTCCTTCTAAAAAATCTTGCCCATTTGAAGTGCCTGTAAGAGGGTTATTAGAAGTAGTAATATAACTTTCTACAGTTGATTTTGAGCTGGTTCCCGTTTCACTGTCATTTTGTACTTCTTGCTGCATTTTTAATCTTTTTCTAAATAATCTATGTTTTAAATTTTTATATAAGTTTTACTCTTTGTTTAATATTTAAATTTTTTTTCTTAGGTTCTTAATTATACTGAAATTTTTTGTATATTCTTTGTTTTTGTGTCAGTATTATTATTGTTTATGTTTGTGTCATTTTGCAGTATATTCATTTAAAACATAAAAAAAAAAAAATAAAAAAAATAAAATAACAAAAATTTTAATGTTTAACAAAATTTAATATTTATTTTAAATATACAAATAATTTTTTTTTTTTAAAGAATAAAATAGTAGTTTTTTAAATAGTGTTTATTTTAAATTAGAAAATAATATACAAAAAGAAATAATAAAAAACCTAAACACAGAGCATTACCTAAGATTTAAGATTTAAAACCTATCTAAAGCTTAAAAAATAAAAATTTGAAAGATTGAGAAAAAAGTGAAGATTGTTTAAATAAAAAAATTCAGTATTAATCGCTCCAAAATTTTATACGATACAAGAAAAACAATTTTATTTTTTTAACGGAAATCAGTCTTACCATTACCACGTTTACCACTGAATAAATGTTTTGGTAAAGAAGCTGTGGCATGTCTATCAGCTTCACCAGCTCTAGCATTTCTATTTCTTTCTCTTCTTTGTAATTTAGCCATTCTATCAGCTTTAGATCTTTGAACACCATCAGCAACACCATCTAATAATCTATCAGTTTGTCTTAATTTACCACCATTTTCAGAACCAGTAGCAGCCATTGAAGCTTCACCAAAGACAACATCAGCACCGGATTCAACGTATCTATTCTTTTCAGCTTGAGATCTTTGTTTATCTTGTAAAGTAGATAAATCGTGACCTAAAGTAGACATATGTTTTTCCATATCACCAAATGATTTAGATAATTTTGAACGTGGCATGATTGCTTTGTTCTTTAAAGATTTTCTATTTCTAGCTTCTTTAATCATTCTCTTTTGTTTATCCCTAATCCACGAAGCTTTTTCTTTAATATCTTCAATCTCATCATTATCAAATCCATCATAAGTTTCTTCTTCATCAGAGTTATAAAAACCTTCATTTTCTAATCTTTCTTCTTCTTCTTCTAAAGCTTGTAATTTAGCAGCAATTTCAGGATCTAAGAAATCATAAACATTTTTACCATCTAAGATTTCTGGCATAATATCATTCTTCCAATCATCATCTTCTAATAAATATTTATCTTTCAAATTAATATTAAAGACACCTGCACCACCATTTTCAGCTTCAATATCTCTTGCTAATTTTCTTCTTTCAGGATCTTCAGGATCATATTTCTTCAAATCTTTAAATTCTTGTGGAATATATGGATTTCTCTTAATGTCATCTCTTGCTTGTGGTTTAGCAACATGAATTTTATTTAATACGTTATTAATTCTTGATTGAGATTTTAATTTATTTTCAATTCTTGCAGCTAATAATTTTTCACAAGCTTGATTTCTAACTTCCATAATATTATCTTCTAATTGACAAGAAGTAGTCATAATTTCAACACCACTAGTATCTTTAATTGTCTTTAATAAATTTGAACGTTCTTCATCTAAATCATCTGGACCAATAATATCGGTCTTATTAATAACGACCATGACAGATTTATTTGCGAAAAGAGGTTTAATTGAATGAAATAATTTAACTTGAGCTTCGACACTGAAACCACATTGTTCGGAAAGATCCATAAAATATAAGACACAAGAACGTAAATGAGCAATAGCATAAATTGATTGCATTTCAATATTATTCATTTCTTCAGTTGGTCTATCTAAGATACCTGGAGTATCAATAGCTTGAAAACGTAAATATTTATAATCAAAATGACCGACATATAAAGATTTTGTTGTGAAAGCATAAGGTTGAACTTCAACATCAGCTTTTGTAATACATCTTAAGAAAGAAGATTTACCAACATTTGGATAACCACAAATTAAAAGAGTTCTTGTATTTGGATCGATTGATGGTAATCTACCAAGATGCTGACGAACTTGTTCTAAATAATTTAATGGATCTTTTAATTTTTTAACAATTGTTGCCATTCTACCTAAAGCAGCTCTTTTTAATTGTTTACATTGAAATAAAGATTGACCAAATTTTAATAATCTATTATAATCTCTTGAGACTTGTTCAACTAAAGATTTTGAACGAGAAATAGCAGCTAATGAAATTTTATAATGATTCTTTTCATATAAAGTATCCATTAAATCTCTATGGAAAGGATGAACATCGTTAATATTTGGGAAACCTTTTAAAAGATCTTCAAACTTTTCAATAAAACCTTCAGCTGTGAATTTAACTTTACGCATATAAAAAGCTCTAATTCTAGTCATTTTAAAACCAGGTCTAATGACAGTTGGAGTCTTTCTTTGAGTTCTATTAAGAACGATATCTAATAAATCATTAGCTGGTGGGACGGTAGGTATATCTTTCCAGGATAACTGCATTTTTTGTTGTAGAAGTTAGTTTAGTGGTTTATACTATTAAATAGAAATATTATATTATATAAATACTTTATCTGTTTATTTAACTAAAGAATATAAACTGTGCATCGATTTCCATAAAGATAAAATTTGCTAAATTGAAAAAAAAAACGATGCGATGAGTTTGAAAAAAAATTTTCAAGTTCTGATGTGAAATCGTTTTGAACGGTTTTCAAAAGAAAAACGAAAATTAGAGCGAATTGTGTTAAAAAGAGAAAGAAAGAACGAAAGAAAGTATGTACATTTTAATATCAAGAGGTGAAATGGACGGCCTATGTCTGGTTGAGAACAACAGGGACACCATTGGTGGGCCGGCTGTTGGACTTGCAGAAAGCATATGTGTCACTGTGTAGATGTTTCCTGGCCGAAGTTGTTTTCCATTTTTGGTATAACATTTCTTGTTTATATACTCTTAACTGTTCTCTCAACACTCTTATAACAATGCTTGTGGTTGTTTTGAATCAACTCTTTTGTTCTGTTTTCTCCTTTAAGGGAATTTACAAAGCACCGCATTTCAAATCACAAACAGAAAAGCACCAATGAAATTCACAGAAACTAGAAATATAAGTAACATTTGTACAACGTCAAAGATAAACTTTGTACCAAAGGAAACTTGCAATAATGTCTCAGAAGGGTGTTGATAAAAAGGACACTTTTTCAGATGCAAAAAGGCAAAATGAGCATGGTGATGATGAAAACGTAAGGGAGATCGACGATACCACAACTGTTGCACCATCTTTTACTTACGATAGAAATAATGGTATTCTTTCACCAGATGATCATAATAATTTTGTATTTGATAATATAGATGATGATGATGGTACGACTATTGCCAACGGTAATATACATAGTTTAGATTTAAATCAAAATTCAAAAGTCAAACATCATCGTTCACTTTCTAATGAAAAAATGATTTCAACTCAATTAAGCCAATGGAATTATAACAATAATAAAGTAATCTTAAATAGATCAATATCTCAAGTTTGTGATTTATTAAAAGAAATTAATTTTGAAAATGAAAATAGACCAATTAATATTAAATTAGAAAATGATAATATTCATGTACTTGATGTTAATTTTAAATTGCATGGAGATTATACAATAGAAAACAACAAAGATAATGACAATGATAATGGTATGGGCTTAGATAAAGAAACTATTGCTAAATTATTTAGTAAACAAATCTTCAAAGCTTTAAATCATTTAAATTCATTAAGAAAAAGAGTCGATGATAAAAGTTCAAAAGTTTTTGTTACAGGTGATTTAAATACAGGTAAATCAACTTTTTGTAATTCTTTATTGAAAAGAAAAATCTTACCTGAAGATCAATTACCATGTACAAATGTATTCTGTGAAATTTTAGATGCAGGTAAAAATAATAATCAAGAAGAAGTTCATGCAATTTTAAATACCTTAGCACCATCAGTAAAAGAATGTTTAGATTTTTATAATGTAATGGATTTTTCTACATATGAACGTCATCCATTATCTTCCTTAAATGATTTAGTTCAACAGAATGATACATATGCTTTATTAATCATTTATATTAACGAAGATAAAATAACAAATCAAAGTTTATTGAAAAATGGTACCGTAAATGTGTCATTAATTGATTCACCAGGTTTAAATTTAGATTCTGTTCAAACAGCTCAAGTAATGACGAGGCAAGAAGAAATTGATTTAGTCATATTTGTTGTTAATGCAGAAAATCAATTAACTTTATCAGCAAAAGAATTTATCACTCTAGCATCTCATGAAAAAAAATTAATGTTTTTCGTTATTAAAAAATTTGATAAAATTAAAGATAAAGAAAGATGTAAAAAATTAATTCTTGATCAAATTAAAGATTTATCACCAGAATCTTATAAAGCATCCGATGATTTTGTTCATTTTCTTTCAAATAATGATAATGGTAATAATAACCCTGGTGATGATAGTGATGACAATGACAATGACGATGATGATCCAGATTTTGATAATTTAGAGAAATCATTATATAATTTCCTTTTGAAAAAAAGATCAATTTCAAAATTATTACCTGCAAAGACATACCTTTGTAAAATTCTTTCTGATATTATTAATATTTCAAATTTAAATTTATCATTATTTGAAAAAGAAGGTAAAGAAATTAAAGATGAAATTGAAATTTTACAAAATCAAGTAATCAAGACAACAACATATTTTGATAATTTCACTCAAAAGATTGATAAATTAACTGAAGATTGTATTTCAAATACATATGATTTTACCAAAGAAAAAATTTTAAATTCTTTAAAAATATATTCAAATGATTTACCAAAATATCAAGGTTTATCAAAGATTTATGATTTCATTATGGTAACACAAATTTATATTAAAGATCAAATTAAAGATAGTATAATTAGTAGTGAAATTTATGCAAAATGTCAAACTCAAAAAACTGTGGAGGAAATTTCAAAAATGGGTAGAGATGAATTTGGTAATAATTTTATGAATAAAAGAGAATTTAATAGTGATTTAATGTATTCAAGAAAATCTCATCAATTATCTAAGAAATTATCAATTCCATTAAAATTTTCTGATTTATTTGCTCCATCTTGGGAAGGTTTCATTAAATATGTAAGTTGGGGTATATTTGATCCTTTACTATTACCATTCAATAAGAATGATTCAATTAATGATAAGAAAGATATAGTGAATGTTGAATCAAATGAAAAAGGAACAATGACAACTAATCTTTTTGGATTAAATAATTATTCAATGACAGAATATTGGAAAAATCCATCTTTAATCTTTACTTCAAAATTACCTGCATTAGCAATTTATTCATTTGGTGGTTCAAAAGTTATTACAAAATTAATTGTTAATGGTGTTAGTTTTTTCTCATTAAAATCTTTAAGTCAAATTTCTGGTTCAATTTTATTAGCAGGTTGTTTACTTGGTGTATCTTATTTTGTTCATGATTTACCAAAAGCATTACCACAAAATTTAATAGCAAGATATAGAAACAAGATAATGGAATTAGAATATATTCATTATAATTCTAAAAGAATTACCAAAGAAGTTAACGATGTTTTAAGAATACCTACACGTGAAATTGTCAAGACTTGTGAATTATCCATCGATAAGAAAAAAGAAGGAAAAAGAAAATTAGAGGAGAGGCAAGGTAATAATATAATTTCAATTAAATTTTTTGAAATGTTATTACAAAGAGCTACTGCTCAAAAGACTGTTGTTGACAATATAAATCTTGATATAGATTAATTAAGGCTTATTACCTCATCAGAATGACATTGAAATACTATTCTTACATTCAAGTTCCTATACGTATATAAAGTTTTTATAATATCAAATTTTCGTTAATATTTTTTTATATTTTTGAAATGCCGCAATTTTCTTTATCTTGGGAACAAAACGGGTCTTTGCAATTTTAGGAACCAAAAGATTAAAGTTGTTTTCATCTTAACGATACAATTTATATCATTTTAATATTGTATATCGAAAAGTTGTACACTATTAGTAAAATTATATGGTTTTAGTTAAATTATTCATTATCATGTCTCGATTATTTTGGTCCTGATTTCTCTTTTTACTGTGCATGAGCAACTTTTTTATTCAATTCGGGGTTAGCGAAGTATTACCGAAGAATCGTACAGGTTGCATAAATTATATGCAACAAATTATATAAAAGGACCATATATGATTCAATCGTTCAGTTTCTTGTATATTTGGTTATGAAATTGGTTGTTAGAAATGTTAGTATAATAAAACTCTTAAACATCATATATATATATTTTAAACTGCACTAATGTTTTCTTTCACACCAAATAATTTTCCAATAATAAATCCATTTCACTGGGGTTATAATGGTACTGTTAAACAAAAATTTAATTCTCGAGGTAATACAAAATTAACTTTAAAAGATAATAAAGAATCAATCTCAATAAATGATTTTGTTACTCAACATGTTCCCGACTTGGCTAACAATGCAAAATTTCAATTAAATCCAAAAATTTTTACTGGTATCCTTCAAACTTTTTATTTAGGTGCCGCAGATTTTTCAAATTCATTTCCGGTCTTCTATGGTAGAGAAATTGTTGCATTCTCAGATGGTGGTGTAGCAACTGCTGATTGGGTTAAGCCAGATTGGAAAATTAAATATGAATATAATAAAACAAGGAAGTCATACGATAGAGAAACTTTCGATAAAGATGCTGAAAAGACACACCCTGATGATTGGCCCCGTTTACAAGCTCGTACAAGATATTTGAATGAAGATGAAATAAATGAAATTTATGAGGATGAACGTCCACTGGTTGTCATTATGCATGGGTTAGCAGGTGGTTCACATGAACCAATTATTAGGTCATTAACAGATAATCTATCTGAAATTGGTAAAAATAAATTTCAAGTTGTCGTCTTAAATACAAGAGGTTGCGCTAGATCAAAGATTACCACACGTAAATTATTTACAGCTTTTGAAACTTCAGATTATGAAGAATTTGTCAATAGAGAACATAAAAGAAATCCAAATAGAAAAATTTATGGTGTTGGATTTTCATTTGGTTCAACTATGTTATCAAATTATTTAGGTAGAGTTGGTGAAAATACACCACTTTCAGCTGCAGTCACTTTATGTAATCCTTGGGATATGGTTTCATCAAGTGAAAAGATGAGAGATGATTTTTGGTCAAGAACATTATTTTCAAAAGCTATTACAAGTTTCTTAACAAGATTAGTTAAAAATAACATGAAGGAATTAGAAGTACCAAATGGTACAAAGCCAGAAGTAAAACCAACAGTTGAAAAACCAAATTACTATTGTTTTACTCGTGAAAATGTTGAAAAATCTAAAAATTTTACAAGACTTATTGATTTTGATAATACTTTTACTGCACCATGTCTTGGTTTTGGTAATGCATTTGATTATTATAAAGAAGCATCAAGTCTAAATAGTATCGATAAAATTACAATTCCATTACTTTCGATTAATGCAAAGGATGATCCTGTTACTGGTTCTTGCACAATTCCACAAAGTTATCTAGATTTAAATTCAAATATTTTATTATGTGAAACAGATTTAGGTGGTCATTTAGCTTATATGCAATCAAATGGTAATTCGTGGGCAACAGAAAAAATAACAGAATTCTTATATGAATTTGATAAATCAGTTTTATAGTTTTTTGGAAAGTATGTACAAATTTTTTAAATAATTAAAATTAAATATGTTAAATTTTTTTTTATTGTGTTAGTTTTCGTTTCTGTAGAAACATTGAAAAAAACGAACAAAATAAGCAAAAGAACAACCAAAAACACAAAATAAAAGTAAAAACCTTGCATTTTTCAGTTTATCAATTAGTAAAAGAAAAATTCAAGAGAAGTAAGTTGTATTAATTGGAAAGTTTTCAAAATAATGAAACAAAAAACTGCAGCATATCTTATCTTAGCTGGAACATATTCTATAGTGTTAACAGCAATAGCGACTTTTATATTGACAAAGAATGATCCAGAGAAACATTACTATTGGTGCTGGGTCTTTTTATTGCCAACAATGACATGGATTTGGGTTGTTTTTGCTTGGTGTGATTTTGAATTATTCAAGAACTCTAAACCAGTTTGGAGAAATACGTAATAGGGATGTTTGTTCTTAAAGAAAGGCTTTTGCAAGTACTTCATAGAACGATGTTTCTGATTTAAGATGAATATATTGAAGAGAATACACTTTTTAAACGTTGAAAAAGCTGATGCTGCCTTAAGAAACAATCACCACCATCAAGAAACCACAAGGACCATTGATTACATCAATACGTTGATTACAACTGGCCCTACAGAAAACTTTTTAACAAAGTTTTCTTTTAGTTTGTTTAATTTGGTATTTTTGGTTTTTCTTATTGTTTTTTTCAATTTTTCGTTCTTTAAATTAACCAACAAAAATGAAAAACTTTAACGATACTTGATTCTGTTAAATAATATAAATATAAAAATATTTGTAAATTAAAATATACAACTTAATAAGTGGCGTTGAAAATATATATTTTATTTTTTATAATCACAATCGTATAATAATATTGCATAAAAAAAAATGCCTCCAGTTAAACAAGTTTATGCACAAGAAGAACCATCCAATTGGGCAAAATTTAAGATGGGTTTAATGATGGGTACATCAGTTGGTGTTTGTACAGGTCTTTTATTTGGTGGGTTTGCGATCTTAACTCAAGGGCCTGGACCAGATGGTGTTGTAAGAACTTTAGGTAAATATATTGCTGGTTCTGCAGGTACCTTTGGTTTATTTATGTCAATTGGTTCTGTTATTAGAAGTGATGATGATAATGGTAAAAATTTAAATATTCATCAAATGAGTCTTTTACAACAAAGAGCAAGATTAGAATCTTGGAAAGCTCAACAATTTTATAACTTTAAACGTAATGATTGATAGTTTAAGTATTCTATATAAAATGTAAATAATAAATGATTCTGAAATATTTTGTCAGCAAGTAGATATAAATGGTCTTAATTCTATTAAACTTGAAAAAGGAGAAAAAATCAAATGCAAAATTGGGGATAAATGATTATAAACAGGTTTGGCTTAACAATTTATTTTTTATTTAATTCATTTTTTTTCATAAAAATTTCCCATAAGTCATCTTTAATTTTAAATGCATGAATATCATTTTGTGGGAAAGTTTTTTCATTAACGTTATTAATATAATTCTTCAAACAATTTGTAGCGGTATCATAAATATTATTATATTTATTAACAAATTTTGGAATATATTGATCTTGCATACCTAATAAATCTGAAATTACAAGGACTTGACCACTGGTACCATTACCAGCTCCAATGCCAATAGTTGGAATTTTTGAATTTTCGGTAATATAATTTGCTAATTTATGTGGAACACATTCAATAACGTATGACCAACAACCAATTTCCTCAACTTTTTTAGCTGTTTCACATAATTGAATAATATTATCTATAGATTTGTTTCCTTGAACTTTGAAACCACCTAGAGAATTTGCTCTTTGCGGTGTTAAACCTATATGACCCATTACTGGAATACCTCTTGAAATTAATTGCTTAACAAATTTAAAAGTATAATCATCATTTGAATGAGGACCTAATTCAATTTTCAAAGAGACTATTTTACTATTTAATTTCATTAATTGTATGGCATTTGATATGCCAGTTTCAATACTCGATTCAAAAGAACCAAATGGCATATCAACAACGATTAATGAAGAACCATTTGCTCTACAGACTGAATTAATATGATATTTAAATTCATCAAATGGCAATTCTGTTGTTGATTGATAACCTAGGGTTGTCATTGCTAGGGAGTCTCCAATTAATAACATATCGCATTTACTCTTTTGAACCCAGTTTGCTGTAATAAAATCATAAGCTGTACACATTGAAATTGGAATTTCATTTTGAAATTTTTTTTGAATATCATCAATGGTTATTTTCTTAAGTACATTGGGTGTATGTGAAGAATAAAATCGTTTATTTGATAACTTCAATAATTTCGAAACGTTTAATATTCTAGTTGCCATTTTATAATTCATAGAAATTTCTTTTATTCTTAGTTGAAAAATAATTTTTCAAGATTCTTAATAATATACGTAGCCTTTTTTTTCTCTAGATCGAAATAAGTAAATAAATGACAAAAATGCAATATTAAAAATATAAATAAAAAAATACAAAATTTATAAAATATTTACGTTTAATTTTAATTTATCCATTCCCAAACGTAACAATCACCATTCAATGAAAGTGAAACGAAATAATTTTCATGACAATGAATACTCATAATTGGTGAACCATTATGATATGTTTTATCATCAATAATTTGTAATAATTTTTTATTATTCGTTTCCCAACAATAAATTTGACCATTTTCATAACCGCTTATCACCAAGGGACTTAAAGATTTATCATTTGAATATAAAAAATCCATTCCACAAGAGTGAATTAATTGAAAATTTTCATTTTCATTATTTAATTTAAATGATCTAACAATATCACCTCTTGTACAATCCCAAATCTTGACAATTCCATCTAATGATTTAACTAATAAATTTTTACCATTTTTGGAAAATTTAACTTGTGAAATTGGTACTACACCAGTTTCACTTTTCCAATCCTTATCATAAGTTAAAGTCTTTAAACAATGACCTGTTGAAGTATCAAAGATTCTAATAAGACCATCATAAGAACCTGAGCCTAGGATTGATGAATCATTTTGTGGTATATCTATGGAGACGACAGGATCAGAATGTGCGGAGATTGTCTTCATCAATTGACCATTAAGTAAGTCCCAAATCTTGATACTTTCATCCATTGAAGATGAAAATAATAAATTACCTTTATTATTGAAAGATAATGAAATTACAGGTGCTGTATGATTAATCAATTTATGCAATAAACCATATAAAGAAATATGTATAATTTCAATAGAAAAATCGTTTGATGCTGTTGCTATACATTGACTATCGGGTGACCAACAAATTTCAGAGATAGGTTCAGTATGAGTGGTAATTATAGTTCTACATTTTTTACCTGTAATGGCATCATATATTAGTATTTTGTTATACTGAACTACAGCGAGTTGATTACCATCTGGAGAGAATTTAGCAGTGGCAGAACCTGGATCTTGCAACGTCAAGATTTTGAATTTACATTTGAACATGATACTCGATAGAATTGAAAGAAACTTCTTGTGTTAAACTGCGAATTGTTTGTTAAATTGCTGTTGCTGATGTGATAAAGTTTTTCAAAAGTGGAAGCGGGTAACTTTTCTTGTATATTTTTGAGTGGCAAAAACAAAGAAAGAAAACGGGATTTTAACAGTATTTTTAACAAGAATAATAGCAAGAAGAATAGCAAGAATAACAGATACTAAACATGTCCATGAACTTAGCACCAAATCCAGATTACAAATCTAATATCTCCAGTGATCAAGACAAGAATCACCAATCAAACGCCGTCAACGCTTTACCTGACACTTTTCGTCAGCAAGAAGGTGGTGCCGTACCATTATATACACAATTGAACGACAGACATCCATTGGAATCAAGATTAAAGAATTGGGATGAGACTCAACGCAGTAGAAATCTAGAACAGTATCGTCAAATCTTTGGTATCGCAGAGCCAATGAAAAGAGTTATGGAGTTAGAAATTGTTAAGAATACTAATTTCAATCCATTAAATAATAACGGTGCGTCTATACATGAAGATATCTTGTTGAATAAAGATACAAGTATCGATTGGGAAGACATTTATTCTGGTAATGGTTTACAATCTGGTATGAACGTCGGCAATGATATCCATACAAAGATAGAAAGACAATTAGATCTATAATAATCTTATATAACTCGCACAATATCATGATAAATACAGTTGTCTATAAATAAATACAAATCCTTCAATTATATTTTAAGACTGTTTTGTAAATTACCCTGCTCTTTTCAAAACGTGCAAATTCGTTTTCATTGAAAAAATTATTTTTATCTAGTGAAAAATTTATTGAAATATACAAAACAGTTTCACTCGTTCTTTCTTGCAATTGATATCTTGATAGTCATTATTTATCTTTATCAAATAATAATTTTTAAGAAATTCCACTATAGTATCTTTCAAAGATTATACAAAACAAAAAGATAGATACTAATTATCAAGACAACCAAAACGAACAAAAAACAAACAAACTATGAATACTCAATTAGAAAATAATTTAGATAACGAAATTAATGATCAATTAAATAGTAATCCCACTGTTACTCAAAACCAAACTTTGAATTATCCAGATCCTCTAAATTTTAAATTTAATAATTTGAATATTCAGAATGATTTCGATTCAGTGGCAAATTTAAATAATAATAATAATGGACCTTTGAATTCTAATATTCCATTAACTAGAACTACCTCTTTAATGGATTCTATCGGTATTCAAAGATCTGGTTCTCCATTTACTTCGAAGACACCCGATCCATTCTCAAATATTCAAGATACTACCAACAACAACAGCCCTAACCCAATGGCTAAATCAAGAGTTGCTTTCTCTTACTTTAATGGTTGGTCAAATCCTCAAGGAACGAATTCTTCAACTGGTGGTACTCCCTTAGCTACTACTCCATTAAACCAAAATGCATTATTGAATTCAGCAACAAAATCTGAAATTAATAATAATTCAAATTTTAATTATTCAAATACAAATCTTCATCATAGTTTAAGTACTCATTCTTTATTAAATGACACTCCAATTGGTACTCCGTCCGCTTTACAATCCAATTTATTTTCTGTACCAGGCCCACCACCTGGTATTGGAAATTTTATGCCAGTTCAAATCATTTCTCAATGGAAATATATTGATCATCAAGGTCAAATTCAAGGTCCTTTCGATTCAACAAATATGTCTACTTGGTTTAGTAATAATTATTTTCAACCATCTTTACAAATTTATCGTATTGGTAATACTTTTGAACCATTAGGAATTAACGATAAATTCATTACTTTAGCTGAATTAATGTCAAAATTAAATAATTTTATTGATCCATTTAAAGCTTTTGATCAATTTATTTCAACTAATCAACTTAATAATAATAATAATAATAATAATAATAATAATAATAATAATAATAATGTTAGTCAATTACAATCTTCATCAATATTATCAACCCCAACAAAATCTATGACTACTACTAAAATTAATAATACCACAACTATTAATAATAATAATAAAAAAAGTAATTCAAGATTGTTAGCTGAAAAAATTAATAATCAAAGAAAAAATTTAAATTCTTCAGCAAATATTAATAATCCAGATTTAACATTTAATGAAATTTTAAGATTACAATTTGATAATGATAGTGATTCATATTATCATGAAGTCTTAGTACCAGTACCAATGAATAGAAAACATATCAAAAAAATTGATAAAAATACAATTATTAATAATAATATTAATTTAACAAATTTTTTTGAAATTAAAGAATCATTAGACTTTATCAAGATGAAAGATGATATAATTAAATTTAAAGAAGATCAAATTAAAATTAAAAATTATGAAAAATTACAAATTGAAAAATTAAACAAATTAAAAGATGAAGAAAAAAGACGTCAAGAAAAAGCTGAATTAATGGCACAAAAATTATTACAAGAACAGGAAAGACAAGATTTAGAAAATAAGAAAAGAATTGAAATTAAAAATTTAAAGAAACAAAAAAAATTAAAAGAGCAACAAGAAAAATTAATTGAAAAACAAAAAAAAGAAGAAAAAGAATTACAAGCTAAAAAAATTAAACAAGAAAAAGAATTACAAGCTAACATTAAAAGAGAAAAAGAAAAAGAATTAATTTCTAAAAAAAAAGAATTGAATAATAATAATGATAAGACAACAACAAAATTAAATAATAATGTTGATAATAAAAATAAAAAAGTCTTGAATAAAATTAAATCAGAAGAATTAAAAACTGAAATTATTGAAAAATCAAAAATTGCTCCATGGACAAATAAAATTAATAATCAATCAATTAATCAATCAATTTCAATTAAAGAACTTAGAATTAAAGAAGAAATTAAACAAAAAAAATTAAATGATGAAAAAGATGCTAAAGAACGTCAAAATGCAAATAAATTAAGTCAAAAAATTTTAAATGAAGAAAATGAAAAATTAAAATTAAAATCAATGTTAAATTGGGCAAATCCATCAATTAAAAAACAAGAACCAATTAAAATTGATTTAAAATCACAGTTTAAAAAAGAATCAAATATAAAAGAAGCAACTACAACTAAATTACAAGATGAAAGTTTTATTGAAGAACAAAAAAAGATTTGGGAACAACTTCAACGTTCAAATAAAATTAAAAAGACTACTGTATCTACATCATCATCATCATCATCTACCACGACAAATGCATGGACAACTGTTGGTACCAAAGCTATAACAAAATCGCAACCAATAATTACAAAACAAATTGGTTCATCAACAAGTATACCATCATTAAAGAAAAAAAATTTAAATTCAAATTTACAACGAACTTATCCAGGTAATGAGTCTATTTCAACACGTCAAGAATTTTTAAAATGGTGTAAATCGCAAATGAAATTAAATTCTGGTATAACAATTAATAATGTTCTTGAAGTATTATTAAGTTTACCTGCTGGATTTGAATCAAAAGAAATTATTGCAGATACAATTTATTCAAATAGTTCAATAATGGATGGTAAAAGATTTGCAACCGAATTTATTAAGAAAAGAATTGAATGTGAAAGACAAGTTAAAGATCCATTAAGTTGGAGTGAAGCTTTAGCTTTACCTGAAGGTAATAATGATGATTGGGAATTTCAAGTCGTTAGTAAGAAAAAAGGTAGAAAACATTAAACGTAATCAATAAAAATATTATTTTTTGTATATTATTATGTAGATTAAGATAGAAGAGCTCATTATTATAATATATATATAGTATAAACTAATTATTTTCTTTAATTAAAGTACCATCTTCGTTTATATTTAAATTCCATTCAGATATACAAACTTGTTTACGTTTTAAAATTGAATTATAACGTCTTGATAATGCTTGATTGAAACAAATTTCTTGTGATAAAGGTACAAACAATTGAATCCAACCAGGTTGTAAAGATTCAGCTTCTTTTAAAATTTCTTTAAATTCTAATTCAATTAATTTATTTTCATTTTCAAAACGTTGCCAATAATCATCACCAATTGAACCATTTTTATATAATAATTCAATTTGTGGTTTTAATTCTTTAATCTTAAAAGATCTTCTAATTGATTCTGCACCTCTATTTAAAAGTGCAGCTTTAAGAACTTTTTCATGAATTTTTTCAGTTTCACTTAATTTTTTAATTTGAAAATATAAATCTCTTGCATATTGTTCTTCAAAGATTGATGGCATTTCACTTTTTTTCTTAATTTGAGTTTTTCTATAATGTTTTGAAAAGATTAATAATGAAAAGATTAATATTGCTGCATAGATTAATGGCGTATAAAATGAAACAGGTAAAGTTTCTACTTTTTCTTCAAATGTTGTGTATGTATCATTAGTATTATTATTAGTGAAAGTATCGTTAAACGTAGTATTATTAAAAGTTTGATTGGATGACATTTTAAAATGAAATTAAAGAATGAGTGAGAGACGTCAATAAGACAGTTTCAAATTGACGGGATATTTGTGTTTGAAATATTGCACTGTTAAAATATACGATTTCTTTACAGTACAAATTCAATAATTTTTCACTTTCAAGAAGCCACGAAATGAAAAAAAACTAATTGAAAAATAATCCAAGAAAAAAAAAAAAGAGTTTCGAGTTTCGAACGCGCGTTTTTAATTCATTTTTTTCCAATTTTGAATTTCTTGAATTTCGATTGTTTTAAAGTGGGAAAACTATTAGAAGAGAAGAGTGCTGGCAAGGTTTGTAGTTATAAGACCACCAGATACAACTATACCTACACAACTTTTACTTATAATGCTACTCAGATTTAGATCTAAAGATGGGATGAATCGTGTTTCCTGTGAAGGAAGCGATTCTTTTGGTTCTGTTCTAGACAAGTTGTTGCCACATTTAGATCCATTGATTGATCCTACTACTCTTACTATTAGTGATAAGCCAAATGGCAATGGAGAGACCGTAGGCTCTGTAGTAGAGAAATCAATTAGTGATTTAGGTTTAAAACATGGTGATATGATTTTTGTCAATTATCAACTACAAAATGTTGATAACAGTATCGTCAAGACCATACCAGTGACAGATGTTAAGGTCAATGTTAGTGGTCCATTAAACGTTAAAGAATCCAAGTTAGATGAAGAATTAGAAGAAAAAGATGGTCTAATTCCTCGTCAAAGATCAAAATTATGTAAACATGGTGATAAAGGTATGTGTGAATATTGTTCTCCTTTACCACCTTGGGATAAAGAATATCATCAAGAACATTATATTAAACATATTTCATTCCATTCTTATTTAAAAAAATTAAATGAAAATACAAATAAAAAATCTAATGGTACATCATATATTTCACCATTATCACAACCAAATTTTAAAATTAATAAAAATTGTAATAATGGTCATGAACCATGGCCACGTGGAATTTGTTCAAAATGTCAACCTTCTGCAATTACTTTACAATTACAAGAATTTAGAATGATTGATCACGTTGAATTTCAAAAGAGTGAATTGATAAATAATTTTATTGAATCTTGGAGATATACCGGAATGCAAAGATTTGCTTATATGTATGGTAGTTATGAAAGATACGATTCAACACCCTTAGGTATAAAAGCTATTGTAGAAGCAATTTATGAACCTCCACAACATGATGAAAAAGATGGTTTAACCATGGATGTTGAGCAAGTTAGTCAAGAAATGTTAAAGATCGATGAATTAGCACAAAGAATGGGTTTATTACCTGTTGGAATCATTTTCACAGATTTAACAGATACAGGTAATGGTGATGGTACTGTCTTTTGTAAAAGACATAAGGATTCATTTTTTTTGTCTTCATTAGAAGTAATTATGGCCGCCAAGGAACAAATTAAACATAGAAATATTTGTAAATATAGCGAACAAGGTATATTTTCGTCAAAATTTGTCACATGTGTCGTGTCAGGTAATTTAACTAACGAAATTGATATTTCAAGTTATCAAGTCTCTATCGAGGCAGAAGCACTAGTGGATGCTCAAATGATTAGTGGTTCAACACATCCATCAATGGCATATATTAATGAAACTAATAACGAAAGGTACGTTCCAGAAATTTTTTACATGAAAAAAAATGAATATGGATTAACCATTAAGGAAAACGCAAAACCTGCCTTTCCAGTAGATTATTTATTAGTGTCATTGTCTCATGGTTTCCCGACAGAAGAGATTCCTGCAGAAAGGAACAAGTTTTTAACAGTAGGTAAATTTCCTTGGGCCAATAGACAATCGATGGGACAATCTCAGGATTATCAAGAATTGAAAAAATATCTGTATTCGGCCTGTTGCAGTAACGATTTCAACACGTTACATGAAAGAATCTCAAACTTTCATTTCTTAATCTACCTGCACTCGTTACAGATCCTCACTGAAGAACAATGGCTCCTTCTTGTCAAGGCAGCCACCGAACCAAACCACGACGGCTACCTCTACCAACTCACTGCCACCCCAGAATGGCAAACCCTGGTGATGATCTTACAAGAAAGCAGTTGAAAACAACGATTTTTCTTGGCTTTTGCTTTTGCTTTCTAGAACGTTCTCGCAGTGTCACGCAAAACGAATCCGACAAGAAAATTTTCAACGCAAAACGTTTTGCTCATCTTTTTGATTTTATATAACAAAAACCAATCTGTCAAAATTCCGCAACCCTCGAGACTTTCTATCTTTAAAATAATATATAATATTTATTATCTTTATCATATATATAAGTTAAATCAAGAAATATGAGTACTCCATTTGGTTTAGATTTTGGTAACAATAATACTGTCTTGGCTGTTGCAAGAAATAGAGGTATTGATATCGTTGTCAATGAAGTCTCTAATCGTTCAACTCCATCTATCGTTGGTTTTGGTCCAAAAAATAGATACTTAGGTGAAACTGGTAAGACCAAACAAACTTCAAACATTAAAAATACTGTTGATAATTTAAAGAGAATTATTGCTGCAAATTATGATGATGAAGAATTTACTAATGAAGAATCTAAATATTTTACTTCAAAATTAGTTAAATTAGATGATGGTAAAATTGGTGCTCAAGTTAGATTAGCCGGTAATCAAGAAATTTTTTCTGCTACTCAATTATCTGCCATGTTTATCGATAAAGTTAAACATACCGTTATCGATGAAACTAAAGGTAATATTACTGATGTTGCCATTGCTGTTCCAGTCTGGTATACTGAAGAACAACGTTATGCTATTGCTGACGCTTCAAGAATTGCTGGTTTAAATCCAGTTAGAATCGTTAACGATGTCACCGCCGCTGCCGTTTCATACGGTGTCTTTAAGACTGATTTACCAGAAGGTGAAGAAAAACCAAGAATTGTTGCCTTTGTTGATATTGGTCATTCAAGTTATACTTGTACCATTGGTGCTTTTAAGAAAGGTGAATTAAAAGTTTTAGGTACAGCTTACGATAAACATTTTGGTGGTAGAGATTTTGATCGTGCTATTACTGAACATTTTGCTGATGAATTTAAGACTAAATATAAGATTGATATCAGAGAAAATGCTAAAGCTTATAATAGAATTTTAACTGGTGCTGAAAAATTAAAGAAGGTTTTATCTGCTAATACTCAAGCTCCATTTTCTGCTGAATCTGTTATGGATGATGTCGATGTTTCTTCTCAAATGACTCGTGAAGAATTAGAAGAATTAGTTAAACCTTTATTAGCTCGTGTTACTGAACCAGTTACTAAAGCTTTAAAGCAAGCTAATATTACCGCTGATGATGTTGATTTTGTGGAACTTATTGGTGGTTGTACTCGTATTCCAACTTTAAAGAATTCAATCTCTGAAGCTTTTGGTAAACCATTATCAACAACTTTAAATCAAGATGAAGCTATTGCTAAGGGTGCTGCTTTTATTTGTGCTATTCATTCACCAACTTTAAGAGTTAGACCATTTAAATTTGAAGATATTCATCCATTTTCTGTTTCTTATACTTGGGATAAACAAGTTGAAGATGAAGATCATTTAGAAGTCTTCCCAGCTAATTCAAATTATCCATCTACAAAGATGATTACTTTACATCGTACAGGTGATTTTACTATGGAAGCTAAATATACTAATAAAAATGAATTACCAAAAAATGTTTCAGAATTAATTGCTAAATGGGAAATTACTGGTATTAAATTAAATGATAATCAAGAATCTGTTCCAGTTAAATTAAAATTAAGATGTGATCCATCAGGTTTCCATACCATTGAAGAAGCTTATACTTTAGAAGATATCATTGTTAAAGAAGAAATTCCATTACCAGAAGATGCTGCTGAAGATGCTGAACCAGAATATAAAGAAGTTACAAAGACAGTTAAGAAAGATAATTTAATTATTAAAGCTTTTACATTTGCTTTATCTGAAACAAAATTAAATGAATTAATTGAAAAAGAAAATGAATTAACTGCTCAAGATAAATTAGTCTTTGAAACTGAAGATCGTAAAAATGCATTAGAAGAATATATTTATACATTACGTGGTAAATTAGATGAAGAATATTCTGATTTTGCTTCTGATGATGAAAAATCAAGATTAAAAGAAATGTTACAAAAAGCTGAAGATTGGTTATATGATGATGGTTATGATTCAATTAAAGCCAAATATATTGCTAAATATGAAGAATTAGCTTCAATTGGTAATTTAATTAAAGGTAGATATCAAGCTAAACAAGAAGAAAAAAGACAAGCTTTAAGATCAAAACAAGAAGCATCCCAAATGGCTGATTTAGCTGAAAAATTAGCTGCACAAAGAAAAGCACAAGCTGAAGCTGACGCACAAAAATCAAAGACTGATGCTGAAGGTGATGTTGAATTAGATTAATTATAATATCTCTGTTTTTTTTTTCTATATATATAAATAGTTATATATTATGTATATGAAATTTATTTTATTTTGTTTTATTAAATTAGTTTGTTATTATTATCTTTTTGAAAGAATCTTTTTTTATAAAATCTTGATCTTGTAAAACATTCTAAAGTATCACTTTGACCAATTTTTTGCCAATTTGAATCATTATATGACCAATTTGAAATTAACCAATTATCATCTAATTGAAACCAATTATTGAAAAGAATTTTATTATTTAAAAAATTTTTATTACAAATTTGCCAGTTATCATTATTATTATTATTATAATTATTTAATTTAATTCTAAATAATGATCTTTCATTTTTCAATAATTTTGATAACCAAATATTTTTAAACCATTTTCTTTGATTTTCTTCAATAATAATTTCAATAATATTAAATTTTAAAAAATTTGAATTATTATTATTTATTTCATTATTATTATAATTTAATTTTAAAAATTTTTTCAAATTATTAATATCATTAAGATTAATTAAATTTTTTTCATTAATATTAATCTTAATAATTTTAATTGAATTTTTATTAAAAATTTCATTATTTAAAAGAAATTGAAAATTATTATCAATATTATTATCATTTTTTTTAATAATAATTAATCTTGTTAAATTTAATCTCCAAAATAATCTTAAAGTTGATTGAAACCAATTTGAATGAAAACTTACTAAAATGATAAAGATTAAAGTGAATGATAAATTAATTTTAAATTTAATTTGAAAAATTTTTATTAAAGAAGTCCAAATAAATAATTTAATTAAATTTAAATTTAAACAAAATGATAATTGGTTTTTAATAGTTTTCAATTTAAAATTAATATTTTTAATTAAATTAATAATATCATCAACTGTTGGTGATTCATTTTGATTTAAATTAATGAAAATTGAATTAATATAATAAATTATTGAAAAAATGATAAAAATTATTGATAATATACTTAAATAATTTAAAATTAAATAATTAATTGGTAAGATTAAAATTTTTTCATCTTTAATTAAAAATTTTATTGATAAAAAGATTAAAGTTAAATTAACGAAAATTAAATTTGAATCTATTGATAACCAAAGAATATAATTTAAAAAATTATCAATGATTAAGAGGAAAGGATATAAATTTGATAAAGATTTTGTTAATTTAAATGGTGTATTAGTTGTTAATAATAAAATTTGATTAAAAGGAGAATAAATTTTTGCTTTATAATTCATGATTGATAGATTAAAATTACATTGATATTAAGAGTTGAAATTGTTGAAATTGTTGTATTTTCATTTTAATTATTCTTTGTGACAAATTTTTAGTATAAATAGAATGTTTTTTTTTTTCAATTGAAAAATTTAAAAGCGAATATAATAATAAATTGATTATAATTGAATAATATTGTTGATGTTGATGATAAATTGATTGAAAATGAAAGGTAAAATTGTTAAGAAACATTCAAGTATTAAAGAAAATAATTATAATGAGATAAAGACAACGATGTATATTAAATCTACAACGCCGTATGTAAGTGGATTGAAAAGAATTAATAAACTTTTAACTAGTTTAGATAAGAGGAAAACAAATTTTATTAAAATATTAGGAATGGGTAAAGCTATTGAAAAGACATTATGTTTGGGATGTTATTTTGAACAAGAAAAGGGTTTAAAAATTGAAATTAAGACGACGAGTATTGATGTTATTGATGAAATTGTTGATGAAGATGATGAAATTGAAGATGAAGATAAAGAAGTTTCCTTAAAGAAACGTTGTATTAGTGGGATTGAAATTAAAATATTTAAATAGATTAAGTAAAAAATTGAATAAATAAATATAAATATATGTTTTATTACTGTCATTTTTTTGTTGTTAAAATGTGTCATTTTTAATGGTTGAAAAAATTTACAAAGCAATTGAAAAAACTATTATATAACCAAAAAAAAAAAAAAAAATTTCTTGTATATTGTTAAAATTATAATTGAAGGAAGTGAAAATGGTTGAATATAATTATGAAGAGATTGATGATGATGAAGTTAAAGAATGGAAATCTTCGAAGATCATTGGTATTATTGGTTTAGGTGATATGGGATTACTTTATGCTAAGAAATTTAGTGAAAATGGTTGGAATGTTGTTGCTTGTGATAAAGAAGAAAATTATGATAAAATTGTTGAAAAATATGAAAATTTCCAATTTAAAATTGTTAAGAATGGTCATTATGTTTCAAGAATCTCAGATTTTATTATTTATAGTGTTGAAGCTGAATATATTGATAAGATTGTTAGTATTTATGGACCTTCAACAAAAGTTGGTTCTATAGTTGGTGGTCAAACTAGTTGTAAAAGACCTGAAATTCTTGCATTTGAAAAAAATTTACCTGAAGATGTTAAGATTATTACTATTCATTCATTACATGGACCTAATATTAATTCTGAAGGTCAACCATTAGTAATAATAAATCATCGTAATGATGATGTTAAGAATTTAAAATTTGTTGAAAATGTTATGAAATGTTTAAAGAGTAAACATGTTTATTTAACTTATGAAGAACATGATAAGATAACAGCAGATACACAAGCTGTAACACATGCAGCATTTTTATCAATGGGATCAGCATGGTCAAAATTGAAAGTTTATCCTTGGCAAAATGATAAGAATGAAAATGAGGATGATAATAAATGGTATGGTGGTATTGAAAATGTTAAGATTAATATATCACTAAGAATTTATTCTAATAAATGGCATGTTTATGCAGGGTTAGCTATAAGTAATCCATATGCACATGAACAAATTTTACAATATGCAACAAGTGCTACAGAAATTTTTACCATGATTTTAGATAATAAGAAACAAGAATTAATTAGTAGATTAAATGAAGCTAAAAAATTTGTATTTAATAATTCCAAAAAATTATTATTATTAGATGATTCAATGTTAAAAGAATTTTCATTATCTAAGGAATTAAATTTAAAAGATGAAAAATTAAATAATTCACATCTTTCATTATTAGCTATTGTTGATTCATGGTATAAATTAGGTATTAATCCTTATGATCATATGATTTGTTCTACACCAATCTTTAGAATTTTCTTGGGAGTTACTGAATATTTATTTATGAGTAAAAATTTATTGAATGAGACTATTGAATTGACGATGAAAGAGAAGACATTTAGAAAAGATGATTTAGAATTTGTTATATCAGCTAGAGAATGGAGTTCAATTGTTTCATTTGAAAATTTTGAATTATATGAGAAAAAATTTGAAAAAGTTTCAAAATTTTTTGAACCAATGTTTCCTGAAGCTATTAAGATTGGTAATAAGATGATTAAGAAAATTTTGGAACATTATGATGAGAATAGATAGTTTGAGTGATATTTTAATTATATATATTTATGTATGATATATATATATATATATATATATGTATTGTCCATTATTTAATTTTTTTTCCATTTTTTAATCTTTGGGAAATCATTGAATTGAAATTTTCTTTTTAAATTGTTGTTATCTATACAATTATTATTATTATTATCATTATTTTCAATGATAATGTTATTATTATTAAAGAAATAATTCCATAGATATAAGATTAAATTGATGAAGTTTTGATTAATTATAAGATGATTTAAATAATTTAAAGAGATGATTTTATTTATTGGGAAAATATTATTTTTAGTTAAACATTTGATTGTTATTATAGGGAAATTATTATTTGAAGTTGTAATATTTAAAATTAAAAAAATTTTATAATTTGTTATTGGGTTAATTAGTATTAAGAACCAGTTTGTTAGATTTGATTCTTGTGGTTTTAATTTGAAAAGATGTTTGTAATAATTATTATTTTTGATATAAAGAAGTTTCCAATCTTTTAGTAATTTTTTAGTTAAAGGATTTGTCATGTATGGTGTGAGACAGATTATATTCTTTGTTTGTATGTGAGTGTATTAAAGTATTGTTCTGTTGTAAAGTGTTTTCTATGATAAATTTAATGGTTATAAATTTTGGTGAAGTGAGAAGCAGCCCTAGGGTTTGGTGGCAGGGCTGGTGGTAGCCCTAGGGCACGGTGGTAGCCCTAGGGCTGTATGTGCGGGTAACCCTCTGCAGAAACGTTGTTTTTTTTTTTATTTGCGTTCAACGAGAATCGAACACAGAAACAAAAAAAACTCAACAAAAGCCGAGATTTCGCGCCGTGAGAAAAACAAATCTCAACGCTTTCGAATTGCTTTTTCTGCTTGTGTAAAGACGATTTTCGTATAAAAGAAACAGCAGAACAAAAGTGAAAGAAAATACTTTGCAATGGACAAGAAATTATTTACACTCCAAACCAACTGCCTTCCATGAAAGAGTATCACTATCCAAAGATTTCTATAAATGAAATCAACAAACTGTACCAGATCTCTTATTCAAACATCAACAAACACAATAACAAAGCAAACATCACTCTAATCAACAACGCCATCACAAACCATTCTTTAACTTTCAATATCTCAATATACGTAGATATACCAACCATAGATTATTACATAGATCAACTAAATCATTTAAAATTATCAAAACTTAATAAAAAATTTAAATTAAATCAATTAAAATTACAAATTTGGAATCATTTAACAAATAATAATAAAAATTTTTGGAATCTTTTCTTAAATTATGATAATGTCAATAACAAATTTATTAATTTAAATATATTATCCTCGGGTTCAATTAGATACGTAGAAACCATTAAATTCATATTAGAATCATTTTATAATATTATTAAAAACAATAATTTATCAATTAAAATTAATTTAAATGTATCACATTTAACTTTAAAATGGTTTAAAATTTTCTTAAATAAAAATTTATTAAATTCAAATTTAATTAATTTTATTAATATAGAAAATAATAGCAATACCATCTCAACAACAAATTCTCCATTTAAAGAATATTTTATTAAATTATCATCAAAATTTAACGCAATATCAAATAAAAATATTAAATTTCATTCAATAGATACCATCATAATTATAACAAATAATTCAGGTATTAAAGCTTTACTAACAATTTTATCAGATAAACCATTAATTAATTTCATAGATATGAATTCAATTAATAAATTATTTTATAATAATAATTTATCATCAAATTCAAATTCAAATTCAAATAATTTAATATCAAGAGATTCTTCATCAATAATTAATTTTCAAAATTCTTTATTAACATCAAATAAAGATAAATCAATTAAAATTAAATCTTTATCCTTCAATAATATTCAAAATTCAAATACTAGCATAAATAATAATAATAACAATAATATAAATAATCAAGATACAAACACATTTACAAACAATTCTTCTGACACTGATGATGATTTTAATAATTTATCTGATGAAAATGATGATGATGATGATGATGATGATGATGATGATCAACCATTATCTTTCTACGTACCAACTTTACTATCAAGAACAACTTCAATTAATACAAATGATAATAATAACATTAATAATGAATTAACAAATAATGATAAAATTAATAACGACGACAACAATAGCATATCTTCAACAACAATGAAAAAAGGTAGATTTAGATCTTTAAGTTTAGTAGATCCAGATTTAAATAATTCTTTTATCATTAATAATGATAATAATAATAGTAATAGTAATAATAGTAACCCTAAAAATAAAAATTCAATACCTTTAAAAAGTTATTCAAATATTTATATTCATGATGGTAATTTTAATGATTCTTTCATTTCAAATTATAATTATAAGAAAAAATTTAATTTAATTAAAAATTCAAATAATTCAAGTTTAATACCACCAGAATTTTATTTAAAATATAAATCAAATAATTTAGAAAATAATAACATTGATACAAATCAATCATCAACAAATTTAATCTTTGAAAAAAATTTAATTAATAAATCATTTAATGAAATTAGAAATTTAAATAATTTAAATTCAAATAATTTTTTCAATAAATTAATATTAAAGAAAAATTCAATTTTCAATAATAATTTAAAATCATTAACTTTAAATTTTAATAAATCAAAAAAGGAAACAAACAAACAACCATCAATAAACGTTGAAGATAATTTAATAGGTAATGATAACGAAAATAACCATCACAACAATTTACTAGCTGATAACAACAATTTAAATTTAAATTTAAAACTTTATAATGATAATAATGAAACAAAACAAACACAAATTATTGAAAAACCAAAGATTAAAAAAATTATTTCAATTGATTTATATGGTAATAATAATAACACTAGTCAAAATAATTTAAATAATTGGGTATTAGGAGGTAATAAATAGATTAAACGAATATATAATTATACTTAATATAACTAACTATACGAATACATGATTTCTTCAATATTTTATAATTCATTTTTTTCTATCATAATAGACGAATCTCATATTTTTTTTTTCACTTTTTTTTTTTTTTCAGCTCATCGATTTTTTTTTTTCAGTATATAAAAATTTTATTTTACATACTGAAATTTTTTTAGCATTTTATGAAAAAACTTTGTAATAATAATAAACTAATAATTATTTAATCAATTTTTTAATTTATTTATTTATTTATTCATACCCCCCTCCATTTTTTTTTCATTTCACTTTTGCATCATGAATACAACTATTAAAGATTCATTAAATATCGAAACTAATAATAATATAGAAAATACTTTACATCAATTATTAACAAATTCAACTGATCATTTTAATGAAGATAAATTTTTGAAAAATCCTTTATTAAATAAAGATATAGATATTGCAATAGAATCAGTTATAAATAATATAGATTCAAATAATTTTTTACAAAATGATAATGATGATAATGATTTAATTAATGATAAAAATTTATCATTAGATACTTTACTTAATGATGATAAAAATGATAATGAAACAAACTTATTCTTTAATAATTTTGATTTAAATTCAAATTCAAATTTTATTAATCAAAATAAACGTTCATTAATTGATGCTGAAAATAAACATAATATACAAAATAAAAAATTTAAAAAATCATCAAATAATATACAACCTTTTTTATCACCAGATTCTTTATCACCATCACCATCAATAGATTCAATTCAATCATTAAAATTAGAAAATATTCAATTAACTAATTCAAAACAACAACAACAACAAACAAATTCAAAATTAAATTCAAAATCAACTATAACTGAAAAAATTTATCAAGAGATACCAATACCAAAAAAATTAACAAACGAATTCACTATTTTACAAATCTCTGAAATGAAAAAAAGAATTATTAATACTCATAAATTAATGTTAAATTTTAATTTCTTAAAAGATGGTTATTCAAGAACTTATAAAAAATTGAAAAAGACAATTAATTGTTTAAAAGATAGTGAAATTCATAG